>PVJA010000978.1:0-70370 GCA_004027025.1 Myocastor coypus
TTTTTAACCTGGGAAGTTATCTCTGACCTGATTCCCTCTATGTCTTTCTGCAGTTGTTTCTTTCTTCAGATGATATTATTTCAGAGATTTCATGTGTATGACTTCCTTTTTCTTCTATGCTGATGCCTCCTGTATTTCTTCGGGTGGGCTCAGCACCTGATACTGCATTTTGCTGCTTCATTTGTCATTCTGTATTTCAGACAGAATTCTTTATTTTGATTTCTGTGATAGTTTGTGTGTGTGTGTGTGTGTGTGTGTGTGTGTGTGTGTGTGCACGCGCGCGCGCGCGCGTGTGTGTGAATGTGAAAGTTTGATAGTAAATAGCGGTATCACTACTCTCAGAACCTCTGTGTAAAGATTCTCTTCTTTACACATCGCTTCTGTGTCATAAATTCTTGCGTTTGCCCAAGGTTTTGTCTTCTCTGTTGATTGGGAGTGAGACTTTGTTTTCCATTTTGCTCTGTCCTCCATCCTTTGGTAGAAGGTCTTGTGTGATTATTGCCCAAGTGCTTTCTGATACTATTACTCGAGGCAGAACGTGTGTTTAAGGCAGATATGGTATCCTAGCTATAGTAGTATAATTAGAAATACTAATAATAGCAAGTGAACTTTAGACATAGACAAACTTTGTTAACTAATGGTTTTGTGTTTTAGACCACAGGAGCAAACACTAAATCTGTATAACAAAGCCAATCCTAACTAGGGAGTCTGCAGGTGTACTGGTTCCCCTGGGTTCTGCGTGGGACCTCCCCATCATTTACTTAGAGACATCCAGGCAGATTAGTTCACCAAAGTTACCTCCTGTCATGGCCAAGGTGCAAGGATCCTCTCCATAGGTCTGGGTCTCAGTCTGCACACTCGTGAACCTAGCATGTCTCAGCTCACTGTCCAGATTCAGGCTTCACACCCTCCACCTGGGTCTGAATTCAGCCCAGTGGTTCCAGCCGTCTCTACTGCTCCACGCTACCACATTTGACCCACGACTCTGGCCACCTCTGTATAAGTGAAATTGTGCAGCACCTTGGACTTACTTCATAATAATGACGTTTTTAGACATTTTTTACTTTACAGAGAAAAATTCTAGCACAAAAACAAATAAAAATAAAGGCAGAAACAAATCAACAAAGAACAATACAGAAGGTACAGAATTCAAAACAACAGAATTAGCAACGTTTGTCCCATTATGTATTGTTATCATTAAGTTTGTTGCTCAGATTATCAGGCAGAGGAATAGAAGATTGGTGAAACAATCAAACATTAACTCTGTCTTTCAACAAGGCTTATTTTTTTTTCTTGCTGATTTTACTGTTTATTTTTTAATTTATTATAACGCAATTTTTATACATACGAAGAGAGGGTTTCTTTATTTCATTCATTTCACATTCGTAGAATGTCTGGTTGTTTCGTGTTGCTAAATATTTCTTTTAGCATCACTGGCAATTTATTCATGTCTGGTTTTGCAGACAAGTTGAGTCCCCAGCTACTTACTTTCATTCAAGCCACGTACTCTTGTGTTTGCCCGGCCTGTGGCATTCCATTCTCTTTCACCATGTTCTCTTTTACAAGAAGTGCTGTGCCAGACCTGGTCTGTGCGCATTCAGCAGATTTGGGAGCAGCCAGAACTCAGGTTTACACTTATTTCTAGCAAAGGAATCGGAGTGGGGTTACTGCTTCTCAGAATTATTTTTTTTTCATTTGCAGAAATGGAAAAAAAAATAACAGTTTTAAGCTCCCCACTAGATCACTGTAAATTTTAATGACTTTGAAAATGCAGTGTTTAAACTACAAAAGCATAAGTAATTTCAGCAATTAAAAATTAAATAATATTTCTCACGGTAAAGAGGATAGTGTATGACCAAAGACACAGTTTTATGATTAGGCTGATCAGTGGTGGAACACTGTGTGAACAATAGCGAGGAAACGATTTTGAAACTTTACCTAAATGATAAGTTGACTTATATTTTCTGCCTCACAAGACTTTTGAAATGCTTAAATGACAGTGTCGAAAGTGTCTAAACTCATTTATATGTATGTATATTATGTGCTTGTCATATTAGTTAATGACAGCCCTACTTTTTAAGATAGATTACTGCCGTACCATAGAGAAGACCACACAATGAGTCTTAATATATTAAATATATTTTAGATAGAAGCCCAGTGGATACAACTGATACCTGTTGTTTAATGAGAACACTATTGAACATTTTGTCTCCTACTGTTAAGACTACTTCTGTTAGTCTAAATATTTCTGAACTATAAAGAAATTCTCTTTCTACTTTAAATGATGTCGAAAAAAAAAACCCCACAAGTATTCAGTAGGGAGTCAATGAAATGTAGTTCAAAGGACTTTACCCTACCTATTACATAATACGTATGGTACATTGTTTCTATATAAAAGTGGTCATCTCACAAAAGGATGCTGTGTACACCAACCATTCTTTTCTTAAATATTTTACACCTGATGAGCAATAATGAAATACTTGCTCACAAAATCTAGAGTAAGCATAGATAAAGAATAATACAGGAACATAAAAAATGATAGGAATTATAAATCCCAACATAGAAAGAAGTAGAATTCATAAAACAGATTCAAACAAATATCCAGGAAATTAAAAACTCTATTGGAAGTTTTCAAAACCATACAAAATTAAATGAAGACAGAACATCAGACTAGAAGACAGGACTATGGTTTGTGATCATGAAAAGAAATTAAAAAATGGCAGGGGGCCTAGAACAAACAGACCAATATCTGTATGATGATGCAAAGAACAATGCAAAATTTATTGACTCAATGAAAATGAAGCAGCATAAACATCATAGAAAACATGTTCACAAAAGTGATAGCAGAAAACTCTTTAAGCATTGAACAATAATTTGATGTACATAGCTAGGCGTGGTGGCACACGCCTGTAATCCCAGCACTCGGGAGGCTGAGGCAGGAGGATTGGTGTGAGTTCAAGACCACCTTGGGCTACAGAAGTGAGCTCAAGGCCAGCCTGAACTGCATAGCGAGACTCTGTCTCAAAAAGACAAATAATAATAATAATAATAATAATAATAATAATAATAATTTGATGTACAATAAATTAGGCAAATAGACCTCTAGTGAACCAATACCAAAACAAATCTACACCAAGTCACTTAATAATCAAGATTCCAGAAATTCAACAGAAGAGAATATTAAAAGCTATTAGATAAAAGAAATACAATAAATACTTTCATAGCAAGGAATGCTGAGAAAATCAATGAAAACCGCTCAATTTTACAAAGGGTATTTAAAGATATTCTAGAAAGAGATAATGAAGACTGCAACACCAAGAGTACAAATAGACAGAAGCTGCCAGGCAAGGTAAGCAAGTAAACGAGAGCAAGTCAGGGAGCCACCAACAGGAAAATACTGTGAGAAGAACAAGCTAACATATATCAGCTATAATCATCAGTGCAAATAGCCTTAATTCATTAATCAAAATAAAATATACATGCATTTAAATTTTCATTCAAACTTAGTTCTGGAGTTCTAATTATCTAAGAATAGTAGGGATAGGACACATGAATATATGCTAATTACACTGGATGCATAGCAAAGTATAATTTTTAGGGATAAAAAAAGCTTTAAAAACTTTGGAATAAATTCATAAAAACACTTCACCCTCAAAAAGAAATCAATTGAGGCTGGAGGGTTTATGAAATATCTCACATTTTTCATTATAAAAGAAGTGATTTTAAAAACTTGGACATTATGTGTTTCTGAGATCCACTATGATAAACTCATCTTTGTAATCCTCAAAAGACAAGCAGACTCAAAAGTTTGGAAGTCAGGTATCTAGCATGAAAATGTTTATAAAATGATTAAAATATTAGCCTTGGTTTAATAGAATGTTGTGAAATAATCTATTTAATTTTTTCTACCCAAAATTATAGGTAATATATTTGTATTACTATTTATTAATATCATTCTATCATTTTTAACATTCTTCTGAGAGTAAAACTCCACTGAGCTAAGCAAAAAATCTGAATAAATTCCAAAAAAGCGTAATGAATATGTTTAGAGATGCTGTGCTTCACAGATGATAAGAATGAGCTGAATGAACATTGCTTTCCACGCAAGAAAAGGAGGCTACTGACATTGCCAGGGTGAAACCAAGAGAAACAAAATGAAGAAAAATAATGCAATTAATCTTTGCCAGGAGGCAAGCCTAGGACCAGAGCTGTAACAACGCACAGGTGGAAAAAGGCCATTCTTCAAACAACAAAATATCTGCAACAAAACTCAGAGTCATTGAGGAGAACAGATGGTCATTTAGTCAGGTTCGGCAGTGCAAAGTGTTTTGCTTTGTTTTTATTTTTTCATTTTATTGGTCACTGCTAATTTTTGATGAGGACATTGCACTCCCTCGATGCTAGCATTTCAAAATACACAATATGTGAGAGGATACACTTTTGTGTGGCCAGTGGTGGGGCACGAGGGTTAGGGCCATCAGGCCTGAGCACCTTGAGAGATAGAAGATGCAGTGCCCAACCCACTGCGCAGCTATATCATGTTCCCCCACACACACATATTTCCTCTCAACAGAAAGCGTTGGCTACTGGCAAAGGCCGCTCAATGTTGGAAATCTGTCAAGAGTTTAATCCCATATGTCATCAGCTATACCCATAAATTTGGGAGTTGGAGATGTTGTTGGCTTTGGATAAGAAATTGAAAAATTCTGGGTCATAAAACTACTGTCAGTGTCGTCTTCCAAGAACAGATGATGCAATTATAAGTTTGCAAAGAGGGGGCTGAAAGAGGAAGACATGAAAAAAAATCAAAGTTGAGATTTCATTCTGCTCCCCTGAGTCCACAAAAAAAAAAAAAAAAAAGGAAAAGAAAAAAAGACAACTGCAATTGCAAATACAGGCTTTGTTTACCGGGAAAGACATTTACTGAAGGAGTAGAAAGCAGTGGAGAAACATCACAGCAAAGATCTGTGGGAAAATCATGAGAAATCAACACTGGCTGCTTAACTTACTTTTCTAAATGTAAAGGAACTTTAAAGAATGGGTAGATAGGGTGTGAATTCTCCAAACCCTGAAAAATAGTGACCACTAAAAAAATCCTATGACCTGACTCTTTATTATTATTAATAATAATAATTCTTATTATTATATATTTAGTACAGGATCTATAAGGTTTTAGTACAAAGATTGGACTTGTAGTGGTCCACCTGTTTTCAGTCACCCAAGCACTGAGATTACAGGCGTGCACCCCCACGCCCAGTCTTAATCATTCTGTCAGTGCTGCTCAGGGGCGAGGCCAGCACGGCATGCCAGGGATTGAACTGTGGTCCATGTACTTGCCTAAGCAGGTGCTTTAATCCACTGAGCTATCTGACCAGCCCTTGGTCTATCATTCTGAATATAGTTTTCTTGTGCCTATGACTCTTCACATGCAAAGTAGGTCCCTACATCCCATTATTTGGCTGGCAAGACTAACTAGAATGCAATATAACAAATTAGCACCTTAAATATAGTAGTAAGATAAAGACTTAATAAACTCAACATGAGACACATCTGAACTAAAGAAATGTGTGTGTATATATATTCTTTTTCTTTAAAAGTAGTTTAAATTTACTTATTTAATGATGGTGTAATTTTTTAGAATAGTTTTCAATATCAAATGAAAAGTAGAAATATATCCAGAAGCCAAGCTAAACTCTTGCAATTTTCTATTATGTTTTTCACAACTACCGCCCTTAAATGCTTACCTGTTGCTCTGATGGGGAGAGGTGATTTCCTCACAAACCTTCCTTTCCCTTTGCTTGTTGATATGTCCATAAGAAAAACCTTTACTTGTCTCTAGAAATAAAGACCGAGCATCTAGAACTTTCCTAGTATCTAGCATAATCTCTGAAATACAAGAACTGCTTAGTTAATGTATCTTCAATTCATAAGATTATGATGTTATTACAATGAAAAATCTTTATTCTAAACCTCCATGTCAAACTATTTCCCCATTAAACCTGAGTAATAAAGTTATGTTTTCCTAAGCAGGTGAGATAAAATCTCAAAACGTTTTCTTCTGTGGCCTGTAAAGGAAATCCCAAGAATAAGAATGTGTTGAGTATTGTCAGTTTTTCCATGTTGGGTTCTCTAGAAGTAGATGTTGAGTCAAAGTTTTGGTTATAAGTTGTTTATTAGAGAAAAAATTAGGTGGGGAAAAATGTAGATGTAGGTTAATAAGTTCCTTGCTAGCTAGGTGAATGATTTAGAGACAATTGGCCACCATTTCTACCCCATGTAGGAAGCAAGGCATCTGTGTGCCACGGACCTTGATTATTGCTTAAAGGCTTTCCTCAAGACTTCGTGATTTGCAGGTTATGTAAGTGTTTGCTCCAAGGCCTTTCCAATGGAGCTGTTAGCTGAAGAAAGTCTGCTGTCCTCATTCACCTGCTGCAAAGGCAACCATGTCATTCACTCTGCGCCTTCCACTCATCTCAGTCACAAAGAAATGGTGGATTGTGACACTGCACGAAGAAACTGTATAAAGTACGCAACATAGCATCCTTTGAAATCACACTTCTAAGGGCTGGCCCAATCAGCAGACTAAAGCACTGGCTTAGGCAGACACAGCACCCAGGATTGCATACTTGGTGTGCCACACTGGCCCTGCCTCCGGGGCACACTGAGAGGGTGGTAGCATGTGCCTGTGATCTCAGCTCTTGGGAGGTTGAACACAGGCAGATCACTATGGGTCCGACCTATGTAGTGACACCCTGTAGACCCTGTAGACCATGAAGACCCTGTACACCCTGTACTAATATACAAAAGTAAACAAATAAATAAAAGTTACCCTTCTAGCTATGATTATTACAAAAACCTAGAGTCTGGTGAAATCTATTTCGTCAACTGAATCCTATTTCATAAGCCACTGTAATACTTTCTTCAGGGATTTATAAAGAACCTCCGTGAGGACCTCATTACCTCTCCTAGAAAAAGCAGAACAGGGGCGGCAGAGGCAGCCAGAGATTTGATTCGTCTCTGCCACTTAATGAGGTGAAGACTTGAGAAAGTTATTTTCCTAGATAGTTCTCTCTTCCTTAAAAGGCACAAAATAATACCTGTTCTTTAGAGTTTCAATAAGTGAGAAAATAAGCTTTATGTGTACTGTAGGTATGCACGTGTTACTATAATCTGGTTCCTTCAACTCATTGAGAAAGACAGATGGAAGGAGAATCATGAGTCGAATGGAATTCCGAGGTCTAGTTTTTTTGAGGACTCACTATATTTACCTCCATAATTGTTTTACTTTACACTCTCATTGACAGTGCAAAAAGATTTTTTTCTTTTTTTTCTTTTTTTGTCTTTTTGAGACAGGGACTCGCCCTGCAGTTCAGGCTGGCCTTGAGCTCACTTTGGTAGCCCAAGCTGGTCTCTTGCATCGATCCTCCTGCCTCAGCTTCCTGAGTGCTGGGATTACAGGCGTGCGCCGCCACACCCAGCTCCAAAAGGATTTTTTTTTTCTACACACAGTTTTTGCCATCATTTATTTGATTTCTTGAAGACAATTATTCTTTCTGGAGTGAGATGAAATCTCAGTGTTTTTTAGCTTGCATTACTCAAATGATCAACATGTATAAAGTAAATGTATATATATATATATATATATATATATATATATATATATTCATATATTTTATATTTTGTTATATATCATATACTAATCGCATATATTTTTATCATAAAACATCATATACTATACATTATGTTACATTGCATATTATATATTATTTATTATCTCTATATATTGTATATATGCAAATATCCAAGAGTTGAAGAAAGGGGGAGAGAGGAGTGAAGAAAGACGTAAAAGCACATCTACACGAGTTACGCTATTATTCCAGTTCCCTGTGATGTACAGAATAATTAAGTCCTGCCAACGTGTACCAACAAAAGGTAACTACTGTGACTCCAGGTAGACATTCAGTGGCAATGAAGTAAACCCTTCGGATGATTTTATTTCTTATTTCCCACTCCTCACCCCCCTCACCTACTTTGCTGGAAAACTTCTTTGCTGACAGAGAGAAGCCAGAACCAGCGTGAACCTGGCTTGCGGTCTGTCCTGCGGCCAGGTTCCTGTCCCTGATTGGCTCTTAGAGTTCAGTCGCTTCTTTCAGTTACCAAATGTGTGAAGTGATTCTGCTAACTACAAAAATGCTTTTGTTATGGTCACACATATTGACGTACATTGCACTCAGCATTCAGACCTCCTTTTGTCACATATAGGTTTTATAACCTGTTCGTTAGAGATATTGCTGAGTGTCTTTACAAAGTTGCATTTTGAAGATTCGTTTGTACAGGAGTGACTTTGACTCCATGGGAAATCTAGGCCCGGTGTTCTTGGCCCGATGTCTTAGGGCCTCCTGGGAGTTTTGGACCCACAACGAGCCTTGAGTACTGATGTTCAGCGCGGTCAGCGCAGATCTTCACTACCTCGCAAATGCCTGGTCAGTGTACACAATGCTCCACGTGCGAAGGAGGGACTCTGGTCTGCTGGGAATCCTGTGCCCTCAGTTTCCGTTGAGTTTTAAGGATCCCACTGCTCAGCCCAAGAAGACCAGGCACGCATACTGAGATCTGAACAGTGCCCAGGGAATGGGTACTGAGTTAGATGCTCACAGCAGTGGAAGCAAAATGGCTGTTAGAAAGCCTGCATCTCGAACCAGCGAAACCGGGTATTCAGAGCACTCAGGGGCTAGTAGCTTCGGGAGTGCTGAGTTCATGCTCAGGCTCCACCCCGTGCCTTTTGACCTCAGAGGCTTTATCGTGGTGATGGTTCTATGTCTGCGATCCCAGAGAGAATAAAGCAGATTATTATATGAGGCACTAAAGGTATACAGGACTATTTCAAAGGTTTTGAACTTCAACCCTTCTGATGCTTTAAAAATAATCCTAGACTTAGGAAGCCTGAAACAGAGTTGTGCTCAAAATAACAATATGGTCCACAAAGCCCACCGTTTATTGAAAGAGGCAGGAGAGGTCAGGGCATCGTCTCATCCCCAACATAAAGACTTGAATCTACCAACGGTTGTTTATGACTGGGGTTTTGAAGTATTTTGGTATCACTGAAGCATTATATTAAAGGACAAATATGAAGGAAACATTCTCTGAAGGAAACTTTTGCAAAGAAACTTGATCCTCTAATGAAGTGAGTAACAGTTTCGTACTTTGTAGAAAATAGTCTGCAAAAAACATATTTACAGCAATTTAGTGTTTCTATGTAGTGTAACTGAAACAATTTCTAAGGATGCCAGTGAATGTAATTTTGTGCAGTTAACAATCATGAACCCCTCTTGCCGCAATATGGCATTCTTTCAGTCATTTCTTATATATGTGACCCTTGGTGGCACTGGTAAGCAATATTCAATTATGCAGAACAGAATGTAATGTGTAGATAGAAGTTGATAAGAATAAGTATTTTGATTTCTTAAAAATTTATGTGCCAATTTATCAAACATAATTTTATTTGTAAAATATACATTTTCTGATTTCCCTAGAAAATGTTTTCTAACCACACTTCTAAAATCCTGTACATAAGTGCATATAATAACTCCAAAGCAGGTAACGAGAATCAAAATACTACTTCTATATTACACATGGAAATCCTGTGTCTATGGGGAAGAAAAACTCTCCAATAATAAATTTCTATAGTAAAGTACTCATTTGCAGAAGTGATAAGAAGTTTCTCTGGTTTGGATTTGAAGTTTTCAGAAGCACACTTTCATAACTCTAGTAAATACAAGAATATTTTCATACAAGATCACTATCCAAATATTATATTACCTTCACAAAGCCAATTCAAGAAATGCTATCAGTTCTCTAAACCAAGCTGGTCTGAATGCATTTGGAATTTCAAAAGCAATCAAGAACACATTGTTCTCTCTCCTTAGGTTAAGCTGCAAATACACTGATGTGTCCCTCTCAGTCCATCCCATTAGAAAGAATGTGATTTCATCTTCTCCCATAAGTGAAGGCTTACATTTAGTTTTGCAATTAAGGTGGTGATTATTAGATATTGTTGTCATTATAAAGGCAATATTTTAAAGCTAAAAATGATCTTGGATAGTTTCAGAAATGCAGGCTTCTGGTTGTTGACAAATTCCATCCAATACTTTATAGATTCTCGTTAGTTGAAGAATTTGATCACTTAATATATATGTATTTTACTTCTTGAAAAGCATTAGAGTCTCCTTTGTAACTGTTAATGCCCTTTTTAAAAAATTTCTACAAACAATTGTGACTATGGCCTCATTAGTGGAGAATATTGCAGATTTGAGAACCTGGTGAGAAATTTCAGCGTGGTTTGTTTTCGAGTGCTGGGTCAATCTTATTGCACCTCGATGTTGACTAAACCAGTGCAGCTTGGATCTTCATCTGCACTAGCAGCGTTCTGGAGCCACTGTGTTGGTTCATATGAGCCAGAACCAGCTTGTGCACATCTCTACCCAAGTGTGCATACAATGTCTTTCCTTTGCCAGTTTGAAATCAGCTGTACGGAAGTAAAACTAAGAATTCTACAACCCAAAGCTGCCCTCCCATGTTTACTTCCTAGAGTTATTAAAGACATTTATGGTTACTTATAGTAGTAGTAGTAGTAGTAGTAGTAGCAGCAGCAGCAGCAGCAACAGCACCAGCACCAGCAGTAGTATCTAACACAGAGTCTACAGGGTCTCACTATGTAGCTCAGACTCACAGCGATTATCCTGTTTTCACCCACCCCCGTGTGCTGGGATTACAGGCTCCCACCACTACACCCAGTTTCAACCTCAGTGTGCCCTGCGGGCGGGGCCGGCACAACATTATGGGAATCAAACACCTGGGTGCTGTACTCTGCCTAAACAGGCAGTTTAGTTGGCTGAGCTCTCTGGCCAACCCTATCCCATTACTTAAGAATAAAGAACTCGTACTCTCAATCTCCTTGATGCCTGAGTCTTAAGACCAATTACTGGGGTGACTTGGATCAGATGCTAGGGTAGAAGGGGGTTGTGATTAGAGGAAATGAGTAGGTAAGAAAAAAGAACTTTTGATAGGAGGTTCTTCTTTGTGACTGAACTTCAGCATATCTTCAGTCTGACAATGAAGGAAAAATAGATAACCTTCAGCATCGTGTCACGTGACAATGAGGTAAGACGGTCCTACTCCCGCAGCTGTAGTGGTATATACGGAGCACAGCATCTCCTGTACCGCCTTACAAGATTAGGGCAAGACAGAATACATTGTTTTGCTTGTATTCTGTGATCTTTTTTGAAATCATATAAGCCTTTCCAATTCACACAATGAAGAACTTGTGACTAAGAAAAATTACTCTTTCAAAAATAAAAATGTCGACGGTTTTCATCAAGGCTCATCTAAGCATGGCATCTCGGGCTTCTGTATCTTAGAAGGTCAGAGGTGGAGGAGTGTAAAATCTCATCAGGTCCGACCCCTTGTGTTATCAGCAGAGCAAGTGCACAACCAAACTGCCAAGCTTGGCACGAAGGACAGACAGCAGGAAGTGACAGTTACAGAACTGCCCAACTCCCTTCTCAGGGAGCATTCTGTGCCGTCAGGGAATTAGCTTCACAAACACGGACGAATAAAAATAAATAAAAAAAAAGAAAAAGAAACCTGTGATACTTGTATTCTGAGCATGGGTTCCTCGACCCTATAGACTCCAGAGAGAGTGTGCAATTACCACTTCCCACTGGATTTCTTGTGCCCATCAGGAGACCAGAGTTAACAACAGTAAACACAAATGTGGGGCATCACCCGAAGACTGAATGGGAGCATCTACCAGAGGGATTCAAAAATTGACCAATTATTACTGTAATAATTAGTTTTTTAAAATGCGAAATGTATGCTCTTGGTGTTCAGTTCTCTAAAGTTTGACAAATGTATTCACTCCATTGCATAACTATGTATAATATTCCTGGGTTAATAATATCCCTCAGTCTTCCCTCTGACAACTATAGATCGATTTACTTTTTTTTTTTTTTTTTTTGTACTATAAACTTACTTTTCACAGATCATTCAGAACGATGTTTTGGCATGATCCTTTGAGTTTTGCTCCTTTTACTTAAATTCATACATAGATGATTTTTGCAGATGGAAGGCATTTTCTTTTTGTTCCTGAGTACGTATCACCTTATCCTATGAGATGTGACCACAAACTATGCCGAATATTTCAGTTTAGAGTTGTTTCATGTTCCTATACTGAATTTAGCCAGGTATTATTGTGTAGTGTGTCTCTGTTTTCCCGAATCTTCCCTGTTTTCTGATCCAACTTTCCAGAGATTATTTTTCTTTTATATAATCTTATTATTTTAATTTAGCTAGTACAGTAGAAGACTTATAGCTTGATATTAGTATAATCAGATAGGCCCTATTATAATTATTGTTTAGAATAATAAATTCAATTTAATTATTAATATGGTTTATAATTTATCTTCCCATTTAAGCCCTCAGTTGTAGTTGATTTTTCCAATTAGTTGAATATTTTTATTGCTACGTGTTAATTCAGCTATTGGCTTTTGGCCACAAGTCTATTTATTACTTCTATAATAAAAGGAAGGTTAAAATACACATATTTAAACTTGTACACGCTATTAAGGGATAATATTTATCACATATGCATACATTTAGAAATAACTCCATTTAAAAATGAACAAATGCATTTTCCCAAACAAGTTTCATTTTGTCATTTGAAGCATCACAGTGGAGCTGGAGAGAGAGCTCAGTGGACCAAGCACCTGCCTGGCAAGTGCAAGGACCTGGGTTTGATCTCTGGTACCATACACCATGCCTACTCTGCTCTGGGTGAGTTGAACGGGCCACTGAGACCAGGCATATGGGTGTACACCTATAACCCCAGCTCTAGGAAGGCTAAGACAGGAAGAACAGCATGGGTCTAGGAAGTATAGCAAGACCCTGTAACAAATAGATACAATTAAATCATCACAACATTTGTGATACATAATATATTATTGAGGCACATACCTTAGTGTTAGAATAATATCATAGGCTTTGAAAAAGTCACTTCTGCCATAAGTACAGCTGGTAATTAAATTATTTGACTGTTGACATCTCTGTTATGTACTGTTAAATTGTGTAGAAAATAATCTCACGCTCACAGTTTAAGCTAATATATGGGACACAAATTATTTAAAAATAACATTCTTACAAGTAAGAGTAATTTGACATTTTGACATAATTTTTAGGAGTCTGGGTTTCTTTTTTTTTTTTTTTTTGGCATGATCTAAATTTTACGAGTTCTATTCATGTAATCTCTTTTATTTAACACATACCAAAATCTCACCATTAGTCAGAGTACAGAGATTTAGGTCCAATAAGGTGCAACAAATTCCTTTGCTTGTACAGAATATAAATTAAGAATGAATAAGAAAGAATTGTAATAGTTCTACAAATTCCCCACTATACCAAATTGCATGACATTAACAGAACATCAAACTGCAAAGGCTAATATGTAGTAGTTTAATGGCCACATTTCCTACAGTCTGTAGAGCTCATGCAGTTGTAGCCAAGGATCAGGAAAACATACTCTACGAAGTGGCCTCAGAATGACTGTGCTGTGTGTAGGACCACTTAGGCAACCTAATTCCACCGAATTTAATAAGCTTTTGGAATGCAAATTTCATGTGTCAAATCTTAATTAAAAAGTACCAGTCTGCACTATTTAAAAATTAGAAGAGAACTAAGTGGTGGGTTGTTGGAAAAATGTACAACTGGCTTTCTAAACAGAGTAGGTAAGCTGACAGGTATGCAATTAACATCACATCAAGTGAAGGACAGGAAGCAGACTATAGTTCCCTGAAGGGGGAGTCTCAGTGATTTTCAAAGAAGGCAAAGGTTTCTTCAATCACAGTGAATTTATAATTCCTTTTATTTCTAAAGGGAATGTAATTGTGTGTGTGTGTGTGTGTGTGTGTGTGTGTGTGTGTGTGTGTGTGAGAGAGAGAAAGAGAGAGAAAGAGAGAGTGACTTGAACTTCCTTGAACCTTAGAAAGCAGTGACATTTCCAAAGTTGAAGTTTTATTTTAAGAGGTTAACATTAACATAAATGCCTTGACACCTGTGTCGCTTAGAACATTTTTCTCAGTCTCGTTGAGCTTCTGAGCTGTCTTTGGGTGACAGGGCTCTTCATCTCAACTTTTTATTTGTTTGTTATTGGTTTGCATATTGTGTATGAAGAGAAACTTGACATCTGTCATTTAGAAGAAAGGGAGTTCTGTGCTGTGAAAATACTGTGAAGTATTTAAAATTCCCGTGAACTGAGACACATTGTGGGCAATGACGTGACATACCATTCTCAAACCCTGACTGCTTTTCAGTGCAGTAGAAAATTGGGTTCCTCGTGGTTTCCCTTAGAGTTGTCCATTATTGAGATTCTTTAGATGAGGATAATCATAAACAAGATGTCATAGGATAGAGATTAGCCGATCCATATCAAGCGAAATTAAAATTGTTTTGTGAAGAAATCTCGCGATGGTTACCTCATGGATCAATCAGGACTCTTGAGACAAGGTTTGGGAGACCTGATGCGCTCGCCATAGTGGGTGACTGTCTCAGGTACATGATGGTGAAAGGAGGTGAGAGTGAGACAGGAACCGACATCCGGGGGAAGATCGATGTCCACCGTTTTCTTTTGTTAATACCAGACACACGGAATTATTGGGCACGCTCTGAAAGTAGGATTTTTACAGTTAGAAAGACAATAGACATGTTTTTAAGATTGCACTTTTGCCTTTGGAATTGCCTTGGAGTTTTCTAGGTGACTTATACAGAGAATTTTTAGACGGACAACTTGGGTCCAGAGACCGTTCGCGTATCCGTGGCCAAAGGCACATTTTGTCCACTTCCTACAGCACGTCACCTCTTCAGGTCCACCTGTTATTTGGCTCTTTGCCAGTACGACATGTTTCCTCATGATATAATGCAGGTCCTAATTGAACTTAGAATTTAAAATTGAAAACACAAATAGAAAGCATTATTAATGAAGCCACAAAGGAGACACATTATTTTGTTTCTCATTCATTTGTTCAGTCCTCTGAAATAATGAACGCCCCTTGCTTCCTTCTCAGCAGCTACTGTGGCCAGCGATGGAGGGGAATTTTGTGTGCTACCTCCAGGTGCTAAATTCTGCACACTTCATTAATTACTTAACATTCAGACAAATGGGATATTTAATTAATTTCTCAAATGCTAAAAAAGGCAAATTGCATTCTACCATTCAGGTGCACACCATAGTTGTAGCTTGAACATTTTTGTGGAAAGCTTGCAGACAACAAAATACCAAGGGGGAAAAAAAAATGAGCCCTGTGTAACTGCCGATTGCACCCAAAGTTCAGCGCAGCTCAGTGACAACAGAGAATCAGGCTTAGTGCAGCGAGAGTGGATAGGACAGAAGCATTTAGACTCCTTTGCTAAGAATTCAAGAGTGAGTGTAGGGGTAACCCTAAAGCTGAAGGTCAGGAGAGTCTTTGGGGATTCCACCCCTTTCTGATTCTGCTTCCATAGCTGAAACTATGAGGTGCACAGCAGAGAGATTGCTGGGACACACTTTGCCAGATACACTTACTAACTCTCAGGAATTAATTAAGCACAGGCAACCAAGAGGGTTTCACCTAGCAAACGAGAATGTCAGTCCTAAGTGGAAATTAACCCCCAAAGATGAGGGAGACAGAGGGAGCAAAGAGCACCCCACACTGTGGAAATAGTGCTCCTGGCAGTCTGAGTAAGCAAGGACGATAGGTTTCTGCCTCTTAGCCATTAGGCACCCTCAAGCTGGAAGCTGATCCTGTGTGAGAGGACAGGAGTAGGCCTCGTTACTGAAAGCAGTCCAGCTACCTCAGTCTCGAGAAAAACATCCGCCTGGACATTATGGGCTGTTAGTCACTAGGCAACCTTGAGTCTCAGAACTTTACAAAGGTAGAAATGAAGGCCCCTGGTTTTTCTTGGGGTCTCGACCTGTGAGGTTTGCTCATCCACCTGACCTCAGCTACTGGGTCTTGTCTTGGCTTTCTGGATCCTCCTGCTGTTTTCTCCTGAGGACTACAGAGAGACCAACGGATCCCCATAATTATAAAAGCAATGAAATTTATTTGACTTATGTACTCTAAAAATAATATAACTTACTATGGTAAAATTTTAACAAAACAGTCTAATGTCATTATGAAAGTCTTTTTTTTCATTATGAATGTCTTAAAACATCAACATTTTTGTGAAATATCTCATTATCTAAGAACAATGATACAGCCACTGCTCTTCCTAGAATTTTTCTTGGCTCCTTTCTTTCATACTTGTAGAGAGTGCTCAGCAGCCTCTCTGGTCCATAGAACTTTCTTCTCTACAGATTTCTGTGAATTCCGTGTACATAAATCCATGAGTCAAGTAGCCCAGGTGTAGACCAGTTGTGCAGGTAGCTAGAACAGAGAATGCTGGGTAAACCAGTAAGATCCTCTGAAATGACTCATCCTACTATTAGTGTCAGAACACATAGCGGAATATACCGCCTTGCAGCCACCATGTAGTGGTGCTAACGTGCACGGCTACAAGGACTTGTTTGCCTTTGCTGGTTATTTATTTATTTATTTATTCATTCATTCGTTCATTCATTTATACTTTTTAATAAGGGTATACAAGGTCTCAGTCGGTTGGACTCTAGTGATGTGCCTGTGTTCAGCCTCCCAAAGAGCTGAGACTACAGGTACACTCCACCACGCCCAGTCTCAATCGCCTTCTGAGTGCACTCCAGGGGCGGGGCAAGTATGGCTGGCCAGGGATCGAACCCTCATTCCTGCATCTGCCTAAGAGGTGCTTTAATTCATTGAGGTATTTAGTCCACCTTCTGTTGCCAATTTTTATTTTTTTATTATTTATTATTTATTTATTTATTTATTTATTTTTATTTTATTTATGTATTTATTTTTTTGTCTTTTTGAGACAGGGTCTCGCTATGCAGTTGAGGCTGGCCTTGAGCTCACTTTTGTAGCCCAGGCTGGTCTTGAACTCGCATCGATCCACCTGCCTCAGCCTCCCGAGTGCTGGGATTACAGGCATGAGCCACCACACCCGGCTATGTTGCCAATTTTTAAATGGCAGTTTTTTTTTTTTTTTTGGTTGAGACCTATAAGGAAGTGACTATTGTAAATGATTTTATAAATTGTAGACTATATTATATCATTCCTTTTCAAAACCCCTGAACTATGGTACTAAAGAAAGGAAAGAAAACAAATGGTAAAGTTTTAAGGCGTGGTGGCGCACGCCTATAATCCCAGCACTCGGGAGGCTGAGGCAGGAGGATTGGTGAGAGTTCGAGACCAGCCTGGGCTACAAAACTGAGCTCAAGGCCAGCCTGAACTGTACAGCGAGACCCTGTCTCAAAAAGACAAAAAAAAAAGAGAGAGTTTGTATTTCCTATGGCATATACT
Organism: Myocastor coypus; assembly: GCA_004027025.1. Lineage (NCBI taxonomy): Eukaryota > Metazoa > Chordata > Mammalia > Rodentia > Myocastoridae > Myocastor > Myocastor coypus. Next base: position 17,463 of record PVJA010000978.1, read on the forward strand.
TTAGCTAGCATACTTAGACAACTAACAGCTATTCATAAGAATACTTTGTGGGGCCCGGCAGGATGGCTCAGCGGTCTAAAGCACCTGCTTAGGAAAGCTTAGGTGGCTGCAGGGACCGTGGTTTGATCCCCGGCACCACATACTATGCCAGCCCTGCCCTCGGGGCAGGCTGACCCAACCATAAAAATAAATAAATAAACAAAAGTTCTGAAACAAGAAAAAAAAATAATAAAAAATCTATTAAAAAATAAAAAAGAATACTTTGTGATTGTATAGGTAAGGCATATTGAATGGATAGGGCTAGTGATTCAGCTCACTGGTGCAGCTCCTGCCTGGCAAGTGAGTTTGATTCTTGGTACCCTAGCCCCACATTGTATGACTCAAGTTGTTAACTCCTGTGAGATTTTAAGGAGAAAGATACTCACATAAAAAAAGACTAATTCTAAATAAATTCAATGAAGCAATCAAAGACAGAAAAATTCATGTAAGCATGAAGATTGCTGAGGAAATTCTTAGCAAATAGTAAATTTTTCTTTTCAGATATTCTAAATTTTCTCTCTTAGCGAATATCAATTATATATTTATAGAGTCAGTATATATGCTCATGATCAGGGCCCATCATAGTGGCTGGCTCAAGGATAGGTCTGCACTTAAGAAAGAAGACCATCAACTTAGTGTGTGAACATGGTTCCAAACTGCATCTCCATCCTTTCAGCTTCTGGATCCCTTGGCTCTATGATCTAGTGGAATCCAGGGAAGTGAGCCCTGATCACCCCTCCTCGTGGTCACAAGCTTCCTACATCTAGCATGCAACTTACCATATCGATAATTAGAAATATCTAGCCACTGCAGTCACCTTTAACTTCTAAAATTGCAACTTGGACTTCCATGATGTCATTTTTGTCATTGATTTTTGAATCTGTTCTACTTCGCGAATTTGCTCCCAATAGTGATGTTGGTCTGAGCTCCTTTGACAGTGTGAGCCTGCTATAGCATTATTATAAAGATGATTTTGAAATTCAAGCTATGATGGGTGGCCTCCAGGATCTCAAGACAATTTTTTAATTTGTAATATTACCTTGCTAGTCCTAAAGTGAACCTCTGAAATGAAAGCTCAGTCTCTCATGCTCCTATGGGTCCGTAATTCCCATGTGCCCATACAAGATTCATGATGTTTCCAATTTCTCTTCTGAGACTTTTGATCTGATAAAATGTATATACTTCTTAGTTTTTCGTAATTAAATTTAACTTCTTTCTTGGATGTAGTTCTCTTCCTTCATCACCTGTTTTCTTGAAGAGCAAACTGAGCTTTCAGTTACTCGGAACCAAAATGCGAGAACTGTGATTCACTTATCTTCATCCCACACTTATAGCTAACTGAATGCGATCCACCTTCACTTAGTTCAGACACTCCTTCTTCTCCTTCCACCTAGTGCCCCTACTGGAGAGCAAGTAACATTCGTGTATTGGCTTTTCATGATCTCCATAAATTTATGTGCCTTTACTTGTATCCTAGCCCTGCTCCTGAGTGCCTAGTTTTAAAAGGAAGATCACAATTATGTTTAAAAATGTAGAGTCTACATACTGATTACCTTAAGGCATCTTACCATCTTGTCTCACTTCAGCTCCAACTTTGCACCATTTCTATTTGCATTCTTTTCTTTTTTTTTTAATTTTTTTTTTAGAATTTATTTATTTATTTATTTATTTATTCTTGTTTCAGAACCTTTGTTTGTTTATTCACTCATTTTTATGGCCGGCTCAGCCCACCCCGAGGGCAGGGCTGGTGCAGCATGTGGCGCCAGGGATTGAACCGTGGTCCCTGAAGCCGCCCAAGCTTCCCCAAGCAGGCACTTTAGAACACTGAGCCATCCTGCCGGGCCCCTGTATTCTTTTCTATTAGCAGGCAGGGCATGTTTTAGAAAGCACTTCAACATTCTGACCCATTTTCACAGCACTCAGTGGCTCCAATATTACTTTACTGGATTCCCACCATCCTGGCTGCATTGGCTATCTGATCTCATCTGGAACATGCTGAGCACATTTATTCTTGAAAGTCTCTGCTCTGCCTCCTTTCTGTACAGAGAACTTGATTCCTTTGGACCTGTCCCACTTATAGAAGATTTTCCTCAAATGCCACCTTCACGGTGAAACCTGTGCTGGCTGCCTTATTCAATATTTTAATTACTCAGTTTTTCTAAATTATCAAATACTGACACATCATGCCATTTTATATGTTATTATTTATTGTTTGTTTCCCATTGCTCTGTGAGGTCAGAGATTTTGCTTTGTTTAGTTTATTTTGCTCTCTTCTCTCTCTCTCCCCTCCCTGTCTCTCTGTCTCTGTCTCTGTTTCTTTCTTTCTGTCTTTTCCATCTCTCTCCCCCTCTCTCTCTGTCTTGTGCTAAGAATTGAACCCAAGGTCTTCACAGTGAGCTACATTCCCAGTGATTTTCACATTTTGATACAGGGTCTCTTTAAGCTAAATAGGCTGGAATCCAATGTCCCATCTTTATCTTTAAGCCTCTCAGTGTATTGGAATTACAGAACCCAGCCGCCTTCGGAGTGCTGGCCATACCAGAGAGCATTGCACACATAGCGGAACCTCTGTAAACATTTGTTTAATATTTACATTCCTCCGTTTTGGCCTACTACAATGTTCTTCTGATAGCTTCCCCACCCTAAATCTGTCTCTTTCCACATCAACCCTCCCCTCAGACAAATTAATTTATCTACTTTTAATGTGTTTTTGTTGAAATTTTTCAATAGTTTTCCAATTCCAATCCAAGAAAGTCTAATTTCTGGCTCTAACTCCTGACACTCCTCACATTTGAATTTCAAGCTTTCTTTCTAGTCTCGGCTACTCGAATATTAACGTTCATCCCTAAGTATTTCTATTTCATGATGTTTCCATTATTTCCTTTTTATATGTCATTGTAGACCTTTAGACTAACCTCGACTCTGGAAATATTCTTCATAGTTTGAGGAGGCCTACCTAAGAATTTATTGCCCAGAATGCAAATAAAACATTTCCTATCTGATCAATATCACTGTTCTTTCACATGTAAGTGTGTGCCTATCGGAAGCTAATTGAAGAAATATCAGTTACTGAGTACAATACTTTTAATGCCTGGATGACTTTAATTTCCACTTGTACTTTTGCAATTGTTAAGAGCTAGTTGATTAAATGCTAGATAGTCCCTACTGCCTGCTTTTTCAGGCATCATGATAGTAGCTTAAGCCTCTGGGGGAAAAAAGAAGTAGAAATATTAACATATTTTTCTTGCTAACTATAAGGTACATGGTAAATATTCTTACCACTCCTCTTTTAATTATAGTGTTAGATTTTCAACATCTTTTCCAGTAGCTAGAAAACTCTTTAGTGTTCTTGGAAAGCATAAAGTACTTTCTACAACAGTCTTCAAATAATTAGTTTATTTAACTATTAATTATTAGTTTATTGGTTTATTTTTCTGATGTAATATAATATTTACCCACTTTTCTTCTAACCGAAATTGTTAAATTTATGCTGCCATTGAGAACTGGAAAAACAAGTTATTTATCAGTAATTGTTATTTAAAATAGAAATGGTAGATGTATTTATAAAATAGTTCTGAAGGAATAGTTGGTGTCAATATTTATATGAAATTAGTAGTGGTTTCAAAGTTTTCTAATACAAACAATCTTGGATATCAAATATTCACAAGAATGTAATAGACAAGATGTGCTTATATATTGAAACAACCAAAAGGTAATCAAAAAACCAACCTAATGTTCCAGTTACTGAATTTAAATTTTATTTTATGATGAACTGATTTTTGAATTAGCTTTGAAGGATAAAAGTTCAAAATGATTTGACTTATGTAAAATACAGAGTACTGTACTTAATATAAGAAATAACTAACCTAACATATAAGTATTACTCTCATGTTCTAAGATGTAATAACCGAATCAGATTAATCATACAATTCATTCTATCAATTATGCACATTTTTTTCCAAGGATAGGAACAAGAGAAACAAAGAAAAAGGAACCCAAATCCATTTAATCCCATGGCTCCATTTACACTCAAATTCAGAGAACATTAATATAAGAATAGTCTATCTCACAATCACTTAGGGGCAGAAAAGTGGGCCGACATTTGTTAAAATACTTAGAAGAGTATCTGAAATATCATTAAAAACTGGAATGGTGCCAAGAAGTGAAGAAAAGCAGACAGGGCCCAGAACTTCAAACAGAGGGAGCAGTCAGAGTTATGTGATCTGTGTGACGTCAGTACCTATTTTATTCTTTAAGTCCTGATATAGAATGTGAACCTATGAGTCCTCAGAAAACAACAGATCTAGTAACAGCGATGTCTGGGCTTACACAAACGAAACGATGCCAAACTATGTCTCTGTTACAGTCTGTATTCTTCTAGGGCGAAAATTGGAACCTTTAGTGCCGTGTCACACAAAGTTTAGCATTATAACCCACTCCAGGTTGGTGTGGAGGTGAGCACTGTCACATCGTTTGGCACGTTGGCTGAACCCGAGCACAGAAAGGCGGTGGTAAACGGAAGCACGCCCAGCGTGAGGAGTGTCTAGCAGGGGGGCTGCAGGAGCTTTGGCACCCGGTCAGGTTTTATTTTCCATCTTTATCAATCATCTCCAGTGGGGAATAAATTGCCTGCTAATGAAATTTACAGATAGCACTAAATTTTGAGGTGTAGCCAATGCAGTTAACAAAGGAGAAATAAATATAAGTGGACTTAAGCATGCTATTTATCATTTGTTTGAATTTAATCAAAAGTATTTCCTTGATACTTTTATAAGTGATTCCCACAAATTAAATTTGGGGGAGAGATTTCCAACTCATAGAGAGACTAACGTGCTTATGTTAGTGTCACTTCCTGTGTCCTGCTTGGTTAGAAGAAAATGGCTGTCTCACTGCAAAACTGCACTACGTAGAATGTCTCCTTTCTACTTCTATTGGTGGCAATTAAGAAACTAGTAACACTTCCAAAAACTAAGACATTTCATATTGGAGAGTTCATTTAAAGCACAGGGATCAAAGAAAGCACATACTTTCTTACCCTTCCTTTTCTATCTTGGCTCTGCTAAGCCAGTGTTGCTTTTCTTCTAATATCTTTGAGGAAGGAAGGTGTTACTTTCATCTTTCATATCAACAGAGGGTGTGGAAATAAATTGGAGATCCACATTTCTTCTTGTTGCTATTTCTAAACTACTGTTCATTAATTCTGTTTATAAAAATACTGAGAGGGCTGGCCAGATAGCTCAGTTGACTAAAATGCCTGCTTAGGCAGAACGCAGTGGCCAGGGTTTAATCCCTGATGTGCCATTCTGGTCACATTCCCCCCACCCCCTCAGAATGTGCTGAGAACGCTGTTGAGACTTGGTGTGGTGGTGCCTGCCTGTAATCCCAGCACTTCGGAGGCTGAAGAGAGAAGCTACGAGTCCAATCTGTGTAGTGAGACCCTGTAGATCCTATAGATCCCGTCCTACATACAGAAAAAAAAAGTACAAAACATTCCAAGAGTATAGACTCCTTTGACGTTTATGACACCAGATACTTTAGTCACTTTAGTTAATAACTCAACATAACTATTCATAAAGAATTGAATAATTTACTTGATATTTTTCGTTTATGACTGTACCCATTGCGATAACATCCACTCATCCAAGAGTCCAGCTCCTCCGTTTTGCCACATTCTGTTTCTGGAAGGCAATTGAGATTGGGCATGTTTCTTTGTTCATCTGTTTCAGTCTTATGTGCGCTAGTCATTCCATGAATCTCGTTTTTAGCATGATTCTGTTTGCACTGGCGGGACAGCTATATCATAGATGCCTTGGTAACAGGCAAAAGAAACTTGGTTTGGTTCTCAAATACCGAAATAAAACAAAACCACAGAAACATAAGGTACAAAGATGCATAAATGCACCACTGCCCTCCGTCTTGACATCCAGTTCACCACTCTGTCTCTATTACCTACATTTGCAGTTTTCCCATTCTAACAATTATTTGAATCATGCACTGATATGCTGGTTTTTCTACTTTTGGCCATTCATTCATGTTCTTTTATTTCCTTTGGGTGTAGCCTAAATTTCCCAGGTCTATCAATTTGTTCACATTCTAGCATAGTCTTCTCTTCATTAGTGACAGCTCTGTTCAGGGTTCTCCTTTTGCAAAATCCCAACCCGAGTAAATTTAATTATACTCCAAATTAGCACAGAGCAACTGAACATGAATAGGTACAGAAGAATGCCACTTTGCATTTGTAAACATAAAAATGAAGAATGCCTTTGGCATTCTTTACAAATACTGCAATATTTCACCAGATAACTTACTATTTACTTTACAAAAATATTATTTTAAACTTCTGTCTCTTCAAAGTTCATTCGCTTATTTCTCATTTCTCAGTGGTATCTTGTCTTTTCATTTCATAGAGAAAATTACAAATGGTCATAAAATAATTTACCTGTCCTTTCACTGCTAAATACACAGATCTACAAACAACTTTTATCATAACTGCTGCTTTTTTTATTTTTTTTATTATTATTATTTTTTTTTTTTTTTGTCTTTTTGAGACAGGGTCTCGCTATGCAGTTGAAGCTGGTCCTGAGCTCACTTTTGTAGCCCAGGCTGGTCTCGAACTCGCACCAATCCTCCTGCCTCAGCCTCCCGAGTGCTAGGATTACAGGCGTGCGCCACCACGCCCGGCTTACTGCTGCTTTTTTTTAAATAAAGCAAAGAGATGAATTATTTTTGTCCTCATTCAAAACTTCTTTTTGTGCACTACATCTAATCCTTATTGTTAAGAAAATTCAGTTCTAGATATGTCCATCTATCCTATATTATTATCTCTTGGTTGCTGTCACTATGAAAAGAAATTAATGTCACATTCAACTTAAAATCAAAATATTCCCTATCCGCTCACTCTCTCGTGTCATGAACTAAATATGTCCCTTAAAATTTGTACATTGAAGCCTTTATCCCCAATGTAAGAGCGTTTGAAGGCAGAGCTCGAAGGAGTAATCAGAATAAATTAAGGCCATGTGATGCAGACCTAATGAGATAGGATGTATGTCCTCACAAAAGAAGAAGCAGAAATGTTGTTGATCTTTCTCACTCTTCATGAGCACACAGACAAGCGGTAATGTGAGGACACAGTGCCAACATCATAAAGTGCATGCGGGGAACCGAGACCTCAGGAAAAGCAAACCATGGCAGCCCTTCCACCCTGCTCTTGTATCTAAGCCCCAAAACGATGAGAAGATGAGATCTGTCATAGAAACAAGAGGAATCTTTGGTATTCTGATTCGGAAGCTGCGCCGAAAAGTAACTACAACGTCATTCCCATGTTCTCCTTCATATAATTTCTTCTGTTTCCCACTTTGGCAGTTTTCCATCATTTTTCTCTTGGAGAAGCAGCAATTACTCTTTCAATCCTGCTGCTTTCTTGAAGCCTCTTCATTTAAGTTGCTGGGAAAGTAATGCAGCTGTACCAGATGGTTCATATTTGTCTTCATTTCACTTTGTTTCTTAGTAATATTTGATACTGTGGACTAGTCCCTCATCTGGGGGAAATTTTTCTTCGTTTTACAAGATGTCCATGCCAGATTCTTCTCCTTCTAACTATTTCACACTTCTTCATGAAAGACTTTTCCTTCCTCTTTAAAAAAAATTTTTTTTTCCAGTTGAGTACAAGGTCTCACCTCACAGCTCAGATTCATGGTGATTCTCCTGCTTCCAGGCTCCGCAGTGCTAGGATTACAGGTGTGTCCCACCGTGCCCAATTTTGGGGGCCAGCAAGGTGGGCAAATGTGGAATGCCAAGGCTGGCACTGATGTGGTACCAGGGATTGAACTCTGGTCCTTGTGCTTCCCAGGCAGGTGCTTAGACTGCTGAGCAATCTCTCCAGCCCTTCTTCCTCTTTTGTATAACCTTTCAATACTATGGCTTCCTAGGACTTAATTCATAATTTCATCTGCCTCTTTCTCTCTCTTTAAATGGTCTCATGGTCTCAGGTAGTCCTTTTTTCTTTTTTTTTTCTATACTGGTAAGTCATGACTACACTGAAGATTTTCATTCTTTGATTTTCCTTTAAACATGCCATACCAGAAACGTTTCGAATATCACCAGTTATACTGTTATTCATGTGCTTTTCATTCTGATTTCTTAACTTCCATGTTCACATATCTAATTTATTAGAAATTTCCATCAACCGTACACTCTAATATATATTCTCTCTCTTTTTATTTGATTTTGGGGAAGGGTCTACAAGGTGTTCAGGGTCTCACTACTAGATGCAATTATTATGATCCACCTGTTTACAACCTCCCAAGAGCTAGGATTCCAGGCACATGCCACCACACCCAGTCTCAGTTGCTGTCTCAGTGCATCCTGGGGGTGAGGACAGCACAGCAGGCCCAAGGATTGAACACCTGGCCACTGCATGTGCTTGCAGGTGCTTTAATCCAATGAGCTTTGTTTTGGATGGCCCTTAAAATATTCTTATAAGTGGGAATTGTTAGTCTTTAAAAAATTGTGGGGCCAGGGAGATAGCTCAGTGGAATAAATGCTTGCCTGGCAAGCGCAAGGTCCTGAGTTTGATCTCTGGTACCACCAAAAAAAAAAAAAAAAAAAAATTGAATATAGTACAGGGCTGGCCAAATACTCAGAAAGTTTTAAGTTTAAGTCTCATATATGCATATATACATAGCCAGATTCTATGAAAAATATTTTTGTCTACTGATTGAAGACAAATGTTATTTTATCACTTATTACTTCAGTATGTACTTTCTCTAACAAAGAATAGATGCTAGAATGTCCTATTATTAACTTTGTTATTTGGATCTACAATACCTGTCCCTGGTATTCACACTATTACAAAGTCACTATTTCCTATTATATACTTAATAAGTACATTGAATGAAAATATGTAAACATCTGCTACTTTGAAAGCCTACTCCTATTAGTGATAGAATGGATTAATGGTTATTGTCTAACAATAGATTATTAAGATTATTGCTGTAATAAAGGAAATGATGTCTCTGTCAGAACTGTCTATTAACCAGCCTCAGAAATCTATGACTATGTTATTTTACATTAAAAAGATAATTTAATGCCATAGATAACATTCGGTTTGTTAACCTGCTGATTTTAAAGTAGCACGTGGCTGGAGTATGTGAGTGTATTTCGCCTAATTGGTTGGTCCCTATTTAACACAGCAATGTGGGAGGAGGAGTCGGCCAGACGCGCCCCCTACCTTGTCACAGAGAAGCCACGTGATCAGTTGCTAGTGCTCATCCTCTGCGTTGAGGAGGGCGGAGCATGCTCCGGGCTGAAGACCACTGCATCTGAAAGCTGGAAATGGCAAGAGAAGGCATTCTCCTCCTGTGCCCCGTGAAAGGAAGACAGCCTTCGTAAAAGCCTTGATCTAAGTCCAGGGACGTCCTTATTCAACTCATAGCTCACTTAAGGATCACAGCTTTTTAGAAAGTCACATTCCAGGAAGCTATTAAGTTTGTAAAAACTGATGAGTAGCAAATAAAAAGCACAGAGATGCCAAATGACAAGTCTTATCCTTGCTCTGCCTTGGCTAGCTTCCTTCTTTAGGTTAGCATCAGTATATTATTTGGAAAATCAAAACTGGATTCATCAGGTTGTTTGCACAGAACAAGGAAGAGGATACTGTATGTAACAGAAGAAACCTGAGAGCCTGCAGACACAGCTACGCAGCAAGGAAAATTTTCTGTGGAAAAGTTCTAGTTGTATTTACCCACTAAACTTATTTTTTGCTTGATATTCATTATAATCTACATCTCCTAAGCCATATTTTTGATTTTGAGGTAGGGCTTCACTAAGTCATTCAATTGCCCAGGTTGGAGCTGGGCTTGAACTTGGAGTTCTCCTGATTCAGCTTCCCAGAGTACTGAGATGACAGGGGTGCTCTGCAAGCCCTGGATGACCATGTTTTTTGGTCTATGTAGTAGCTTTGCTAATACTGTTATCTTTGACTTTTTAAAATTTGTAACCAGAGTCATCTGGAAATAAATTACTTCATTGGATACTTTTTCTTGGTCTGTTCCACAAAGGTATACACAGATAATGAAGAGATTCAGGGTCTCTGGGGACTTATGTAATTTTTGGCAACGTGTCATATGAAAAGATGAAGGAAAAGTCAACATAACTTTATTTCCCTTTTAAAATATTTTCTAAATCTATTTCGGGGAGAATATAAAGAATTTTTTGTTATAATGGTATTTATATACAGTCTTTCGTAGGTAAATGATTATTTCTTTGCAATAAATTTTATCCCACTCTTGCTGCAGTGAAAGATCCACCAGATTTTAGATGATTCATTATTATTCTGAAGAAGAGGTCAAGGCTATTGGTTCACTTTAAAAACAAAAATCCCAAAATTTTACGATGAATTCATCCAATATTTTCATAATTCCAGTGGCTTTCTCAAAGATATTTGTTTGTAAAGTGAAGGGGACGTGATTATGTCAGAAAGGTTGGAAATTTTGGCAGAGTGGAAATGCAATGGTGTAGCAAAGTGAAGGAAATACAAACATATTGCTGTCTGAGTAACTTGACATTTTGCTCAGTCCCTTGTGCCGCTATCTAAAAGCAGGGTTTGCAAGCCAGGGGCACCAGAAAGATGTTTGTTGCCCAGGACCAGTCTAGACTCACATTTTTTAGAAGCCTCTCAACGCATGAGAAGAGGAAGGAAGCTTTGAGGAGGTCCCCGAGCTCGGCACGCGGGGCCCCTCGTGCCTACACCAGCACATGCTCTGCTTGCTGTTTTTACTCTTTTAAATTATTTTTTTTTTCTCTTCTGAGCCTGAAAATTGGGACATGTATTTTCATTAAGAAAAAAATTATAAAACGAAGTTGCTCTGTATTCACGCACTGTCACCGTTCTGCATTGCTTTCTCTATTTAGTTCTAATATTCCTTTACTTCCCTCCTCATTAATCAAAACTCGCTCTCAGAGAAGGAGGTGAGAAATTTATTCACACAGTAGCAAGGATACAAACCGTAGTCTAACATCACTGGGAATTCCCAGACGTTGTCATCAATCTTGGTGCTGTATCATTTGGGTTGTTTGAGTCCTCAAAATCCCTCTGAATTCAGTATTTCAGGTAAAGTTTATCAACTAATCCCAATTGGTCAGAGAGAGTATTTAGGACTGTTCCTTTAAAATAGAAAATAAATTCCAAACCTCAATGATGTTATATTTCTGAAGTGATGAGAAAAATGTTTTTTCTGCTTCGAAAAGATTGGTGGATCCTGAGGGTTCAATAGAATAAATTCGCAGGGCAGAGAACTCAGCAGTCCTTCTCAACAATGACGGACACTTCTGTCATTAGAAACTCTTTTTCCGCTTATGATTTTCCTTTCAGTTTTCTATGACCTGTTCTGGGTAAGTTTGGTTTGGTTGTACAGTTTTTAAGCTCTTTCAAGATATATGTTCTTATTGGCAGTTTTTAATGCTCTTTGGTCCCAAGTCCTGGGATAAGCTTAGTAATGTATAATATTTGGTGTTGTCATGTTTTTGGGTTTTTACAAGGTGCACAATACAGTACAGAACACATTTTATAATATTAGTTTATAAGGAATCACCCAAGAATCATATATAAGTGCTGGAAACTCAATGTATACCACACATTAAATGCGAAAGACTCCAGCTAAGGGCTTGGTCCTCATATCCTGCATGAGTCCACATGAAAACCTAGCGCCCAGAAGGCCAGCGGGAGGGCTAGATTCCACAACAGTCTCCTGCAAGCCCGCTTTATGGATCTGTGCTGGAAAGGCTCAAAGTTCAGTGATGTAAGTTAGGAAGTCTATGCCCGCGGGAAGGGGGATGTGTGTTAGAAGGCTGAGGGATCTGAACTAGAGTTAGGGAGTCAGAAGGAACACTCCAGGGAAGCACCAGAGCTCCCCCAAGGTACCATGGCCGCCCTCAGCCACAGTGACGTCCCGAGCTCCTACAGTGATGAGGAAGGCTAAATTCCCATCAGGAGAGCCAACGCGACAAGCTTCTCCATGAGGCTGAGCAGTGCCCCATCTTCCCCTCCAGAGCCAGGAAGAGATGCTCAAGATGAGGACCAGAGCTGCTCCCATGTTCATCAGGAAAGCCTGAATGACAAGGTCTTCCATCAGAACAGCCCAAGAGAACTAGCGGCTCCAACAGTTCCGACAGCTTCTCCACACAGCGTCCCTCCCGGCATCTCGGCAGCTTCTCCTGTGCTGCCTTTATGCTTCTGGAGCCCTCAGGTGGGCCTCCCACACTCAGAACCAGGCTAACTTAATTCAGCTGGGTGCAGTAAGTTGACCACCTGTTAGAAATCCACTACAGGTGTGATCCCATATTTAACTAAATTCACACAGGATAGGTACAAGTTTGCATAGCTGGAAAACAGGAAAACATCTTCATGCAGGCATAGTGAGAGTAAGAAAGCAGGTTAACGATATCTTCTTTTCTTCTAAGTAATATAAATGTTGCTAAACTAATTTAACTGGACAAAGAAAGTATATTCCTATACCTATTTCATGAAATTTCTCATGAGGGTTGCTAGATATAAGCATGGTTGTCCTATAAGTCTTCTTATAATTCAGGCTGTTCCTGAATTCACAGTGTATCCAAGACTGCTGTTGAAATCTGGCAATCCTACTCACTCAGCCTCCTCAGGGGTAGGATCGCATATATGCACCACCACAACTGGCTCTTGCCTGACATTTTAAACACTCCTCCTTCCTCAGCTTCCACAGTAGCAGTAGGAGGATGTGACATCATTCGTTTCTTAGTTACTACTCAAATATTCCTTAGGCAGTAAACAGTGGGGCAAAAACAGACACGCTATTGATATACTCCTCTGGAGCCTGAAGCCAGATGACATCCCAAAGCATGTAGCATATAGCTAGGGATAAAGGTCGTCTGTGGTAGTAAATACTTTCCCTTGATCAGTCTTAGTGGGCTGCTGTGGAGCACTTCAATATTGAAGAAAGGACAAAAAGATGTTTAAAAAAATGTAGGAGATATAGCTGGTCGATAATAACTATTTTTTTGTGTGTGTGTGGAACTGGGGACTGAACTCAGGTCCTCGCGTTTGCCAGGCAACAGCTTATTCTACTGAGCTATCTCCCCAGCCCATGGTCGATAATAACTATTAATTACACTCTATTTTATATTCTGGGAAGAACCTAGCCCAGGAATATTGGAAAATAGTATAACTGAGAGAGCTAAGCCCCTAAAGCTGACTGCTGAAGGAAAGCTACACAAATATTTAGCCTGAGTTTACCATGAAATTGATTAGCCTTCTGTTTCGCATCTTCCATCTTCAAACGGCTTAGCTTCAAATTCTGGCTTAATAAACAAGGCAATGGAAGAAATCCTAGCACCTAATCCTGTTTCACTGATTCTTCTAACAGCTGTCAAGAGCATTTGGGAAAGGCCATAGGCACGGAATGCTCCAGTACGGTTTTGTAATGGTTGCAATGGTAATTCTGAAGTTCGTGTGGATATATGAAGATTCAGTTTCCACTGCAAAGCATCAGAATACCAGCACGCTCTATAGCGGACTGAGAGCAGACAATCCAACACAACCAGGTACAGCCACACATCTCCACAAGCAGGCACAACCATACATCTACTCAGTGTTAGGGCACAATGTTAGGAGCACATCGTTCCTCCTTAAGATGGCATGCTAGAATTCACGTGTGGAACTTAGAATCACATTACAGAAATCCAACAACACTAGTGAATTCTGGTATGGAGACAGCCTGCTGTCACGGAAGTAAATAATCTAATAATGATGTTTGTAGAACTAGCAGTACCTTATTGGTTGATTTCTGTGTGTATTCTGTTTCCATATACATATATATATATATATATATATATATATATATATGTCTTGCAAAGACGTTATTTTAAGGAATATGGAAAAATCACCAAAAAAGGAGGGAACTTTCTAACTTTGTTTCCACTTTTTTCACTATCCACAGTTTGAAATGACAACAGATGTTATAAGAGAATTGCTATATATCACGCACTGTGCTTGCTTAGTTTACCTGATTTATATATCTTTTAATCCTCCTATAAGAAGTTTCACTAACCACATTGAAAAAATCAGACAGAGAAAGGCAACACAAATAGCCCGTGTCACTTAACAAAAAGACAATTAAAATTCAGGCAGGGTGGTCCATCGTTATAAACAATACCCAGTCCTGATTCTTCATATCTTGTGTCATGCTCTTTGTTTCTGCTTACTAGACTTTTACTTAAAATAAAATAACCTGAGTGTCTTAGGTACAGTCCTCCTTTCTGCAGCAACATACCCAACACCAAGGATCAACAAGGGCAGGAGTACTTAAGCTCGCAGTTGGCAGAGGTTTCAGTCCATGATCAGCTTGCCGCAAGCCACAGCAACACGACAGGCCGACTTCACCAAGGAGAACAGTACATGACCGACAGAGGGCAGCACAGCCAACAGCACACAAGGACAATAGCTGCCTCGTTTTGCCTCCATTCTGTCCTGTCTATGCTTCTGGCTTAGCACAGGGGCTAAGTCAACCTGGGGACTAATTTAGTAGTCACATCACCCTTAATCCCTTCACTGCCACCCATTCTAATCCAGCCACCTCCGAAAAAGCCCCACCTATGCCTACCTGAGGTTTGCAGGGACGTCTTGATCTTTCCACAAACTGTAACACTGAATAAAGGAGCATATAAATTTGTGTAATAGTATAAAGAATATATATATATATATATATATATATATATATATATATATATATATATATATCAGAGTCTCCACTATCTTATTTTCTCAAGGCTGATAATTTTATATATATTGCATATATCCAATATGAGTTTTCACAGAGGATATACCATTATTCAGACTTTTAAGTTAAGAATGCAATATGCTTAAAATTTTAAAACTGGGTGTCCACATTTCTCTGTGATGAAAACTAGTAGAAACTATTTAAGAAATATAATGTAAAAAAGAATATAATTTTAAGCAATTTTCAGCCCTCACCAAAACAGCTGATATATGATTACATATGTTAGAAAATATTATTGGAAAGTATATTACATGTATTTGGCTCCACATATGAGAAGATTTATTTATTTTTATTTTTATTTTTTTTTGTGTGGGACCAGGGTTCAAACTCACGACCTTGCACTTGCCCAGCAGGCACTTGTGCCTCGGAGCTATCTCCTCAGTCCCAATGAGAAGATCTAGAATTGCAGAAACTTAATCATGACAGCATTTATTAGTAATATTTTCCTCATATTATAAAGACTAAATGACTATTATAATAGATAAAGTATAGGGCTTGGCATAGAGCATGTTTTTATTATTCATTTAAGTGTTGTTTTTAGTCATTGCATTAGGATCAGGTAACAATATTTTTTATTTTTAATGTATTTTAATATAAACGCACAAAGAAATAGAAAATATAAAATATGAGGGGTTAGAGAGAAAAAAGTAGGGAGCATGACAAGAAGCGTGACTGGAAAGAGCTGCTTAGGCCAACTGGACCTCCTCTTTGACTCCTTTGGCTTCTGTCTTCCTTGACTTGTCTGCACTATTATTTTTAATTATCAACCTGTATAACTGCATATCTTTCTAAGGAGTGTACTTCAGTGTTAAACTGAAATTGATACAGAACTTTAAATTAAATTGGTCCCTGAAAGGTCAAATGCACAGAGAAAAGATTAACTTGATTAAGACATGTAGAATTTCTGGTAGTCTAGATTCTTCGGACATTTGCCTCAGATTTCAAATGTTTATTCCTAGTTTCCTGTTTACTTGCGACTCCAGCAGGGTTAAAAGAAGAAAGCATGTGTCAGGACACTCCTAGAGAAAGTCTCAGCTATTTCATCCTCTGTATTTCATTCCTTGCCCTCTTCTGAGAAAAATAAAAAGCACCTAGAAAGAAAAATGGTTCCTGAGATGAATAAAATCCTAAATCTTGCTTTAAAACATAAACTTGAGTTACTGTCAAAATTTCCAAGTGTAATTAAGTAGGATGAAATACAGTAATGGGTGATACCCAGACTATTCAAAGAAAAATTCTTATATGTCTAAAGACTTTCTTCATAATGATTGCAGCACGGATAAAGACAGATGAAAGAAAATATTCAAAGAATTATCAGAGAAAAAATAAGATTCTTAGATGTCTGAGATCTCAAGATAAGAATAGACACTTATAATAGTTATTTGAAAACAAGCGCTTATGAAAAGTTAAAGTAGCTTAAATAAAGTCTGGCATACTTTGCTACAAAGAATGAGGTAAATGGATATGAAAACTATTATTACCATGTAATTTTAACATTGGAATTCATTGAGCTTTTATTTATAAAACTTTTAATCTTAGTATGTCCTTAGTATTAATAATAATAATAATAATAATAATAATAATAATAATAATAATAATAATATACAACCTGAGGAATGGGTACATATACATATAATAACTTGATTACTCTTGTTTTCCATTCCCCATACCCCATTCTTCCATATATTCTCTTCCCAAATTCCTTTCTCATCTCCACAAAATCTATCTCCTTGTTTCCTGTCATTCCTTTTTTATTTTGTTTGCTAAATTTTTTATAGTTTGAACTCCTCATGGAAGAGGAGCCACAAAATATTTACTCTCTTCTGTCTGATTTAGCTCTTTAAAGATACTATACATAGGTCATTCAAATGCTGAAATATAACCAAAGTATCAAGTAATTTTTATGATGAAATTAAATTACATAAAGTCAGAAGCATTTCTCTCCTTCTATGTAATTTGTACAATTTTTTTGTGGTAAGGTCACTTCACTAGTTTTACATGTACTTGATTGATTCGTTTTAGGCAAGCTTTCCATCATCTTGGTTTTTAAAGGTGAATTGTAAACGTAAGTTATTAATAATTGTGCCCATGAGTGGCCTGGATGCACTGACTGTACAGACCCTGATCAGTCCATGTGACTACACCTAAGTTGGGGAGAGGAAATGAGAGTCCACGTTTTTTAATAGAATGAGCAAAAGGCCTTGAGCTACTAACTGCCTTCCACTGGCACTGATCACATCAGATTCCATTCAGTCAGAGTGCTGCTCTCACACTGAAGATGGAGGGAAAGCCTCTCACCCATCAAGAGTTCTGCATTAGTAAACCCTCATTACAGGTGCCTTGAATGCCTGCTTGATTTTTTATTCTTTCTGGGAGATGATTGAGGTTCAGGGCTCGAAGTCTATTACATGATCAGATGCAGCACACTAAACTAAGAATTAACCTCATATTTCAAGCCCTGAGGGTGATTCCACTCCAAGACTTTGCCTTCAATGAGTCCTTCCCTGCAATCATTTTTAATAGCTTATGAAAGTGATATAATCACTCATCAGGGCCAGGAAGAAGGGGCTCAGGACAGAAACACACACAACCAGGCAACTGACTTGAGGGTTTTCTTGGTGCTATTACAAATCACTTATTTATTCACTGAGAGGTCTATAAACCCTGTATAAGGTATGCTGAAAATCACCTGAGAAGAGATAAGAATTTCAGTTATCCTATATAATTATGTACCCAAAATATTTCTACATATTCCTTTCCAGTTTTATGTTTTCACCCTTAGATATATAGTTTTTCACTACTTGAGAGTTTACATTAATTAAATTTATGTTCATTTTCATTTTAATATCAGTTTGCCTAATCACTCCTTCAAGCTCTGTTTTGACAGATACGAGGATGAATCACATGCTGATGTGGAGGATGGGAAGCGTGGAGTTTGTAAATAATTTATTTACGGTGTGTAATCTGTTCATCCCATGATATTTATTCATTTCAAATGTATTTCTCTAAAATTCACTTCGTCTACCTCTTGTATCTTTCACATTTCAGTATTTGTCTATAATTTTTAATATGTATATGATTATTGATTTTCAATACAGTTAATTAAAAAGCAAATGGGATTAGATATATTTAGTAAATTTGATTTCCAGGATCTTACCAGTCATGCCAAATTTCAAAAAGAAACCTTAAGTATAACATCTGCCTAGAAGTATCAAATGTGAATAAATACTTCATGTAGTTTATCTCAAATGAGATCAGTGATTTTTTTTAACAAACAAGCAAAAAACTCATAAAATTTAATGGATGTTTGAAAGAATAAAACAATACTTAAGAGAAATGCTTAATGTACTTAGCAACTTCTCTACTTACCATGAGTATCCTTAATGAAAGGTGACAACATGTGGTGCGTTGAAGAGTTATTCCCAACGCCTCAATTCTTTTTTCTCCATGCCCATTTATTTCCCTTTAGCTTAGGTTTTCCCGTGTCCTTTTCATTAATCAATATACTACTGTGCAGAATAACAGTGTTCTGGGTCCAAGTTCAGAGGTGGTGATTTCTGTCTGCTTTCTTTTCTCATCTATCTGAAGCATATTGTTGCCTCTGAATGTTGTGATTTAGTTATCTCAGCCCAGATGACCACACATGAAATGTATCACCCCAATCTCAAAAAAGCACTGCTCAAACAAATCCATAGCTCGATGCAGAGCTATTTATGGGAAATGAACAAAGACCTAGCAGTGCATGCAAACTTGTAGACATGTTAATAATAAACGTTTGGGTACACTCAAGAGGTTTCAGGGTATGTAATAGTGACACATTGTGTCAAGCTGAGATGTTTAGAATTTTAACTAACTTAGCAGTTCTGCTGCCTAGGGTGTAGAACACACACCCTCAGGCAGCCGCAATGATTGATTCATTGTGTCAACTTGAGAAATTTATAAGTTTAAGTGACTCAGGGGGTGCAGGGTCCTCACTTCATAAACTTCCTCAAGAGAAGAGCAAGAAGATGCTGGGATTGTTACATCTGTCCTGTAACGGCTAGCCTGCTTACACTATAAGAGAGGAGAAGAGGCTTGCTACTCCAGCTTTGTTCTTGTTAATTTTGCTGTCATTTGCAGCCATGAGTGGATGCTCCTCAGCCATGCACTCTACCTTGGAACCAGCTCAGTATGGCTGAACTCCAGAGACTGTAAGTTCAACAAAGTGTTTTATTGCACTCAGCCGTAACTAATTATGAAGAAAAAAGTGTGGGAATATCAAGGTTCTGGGGATATAGCTCTCTGATAGGGCTATTGCCTACTGTACACGAAGTTCTGGAAAAATATAGTGTTGGGAGATGCTAAATCAGGAAATCGATCACATGTGGGATGACAGGATGAGGGCTTGTTGCAGAAAGCAGTCCAGCTACCTCGGTCTTGAGAAAAACATCCCACCTGGACATTGCTGGCTATTAGTCGCTAGGCTACCTTGTGTCTTACAACTTTGGAAAGGTTACTCCCCTGCTGTTGTTCTTTGGGTCCTTTGCCAATCCGGCACCGTCCACCAGCTGACCTCAGCTATCGCCTCTTGCCTTTATTTTCCAAATCCTCTTACCATGTTCTCCCCTGGGGCCACAAAGAGACCAACAAATCCCTGCAAAATCGAAGAAAAGATTGTAGAGTACAGTGCTCTCTTGTGAGCTCTTGGGGGACAGAGAGCAATTTTTTTCTACCCTTTCTGAAACTTGAAAGACACTGGTGAGGAGCGGAGCGTGATCTACTGTGGGCTAGGTCTCAGCTCACGGGGTTTCACACTAGTTCCAGTAGCAATGGTGAAGGGGACTGGAACACTTAGGCCATGGTAATTTCCAGCACAGCTGCTCGTGAAAATCTCTGCGTTCTTCACAATTTGTGAAATATAAGGATTACAATCCACTTAATAATGGTAGAAATTTTGTTTGTTTGTTTGTTTATTTGTTTGTTTTCCTTTTCTTTTCTTTTTCAGTGCCAGGAATCCAGGGAGGGAACTCTGAACCTTGTACTTGCCAGGCAGGTGCTTATGCTGATAAGCTATATCCCTGGCCCAATGGTAGAAATGTTTGATGTGGCATCAATAAAGAAAGAAATTTAGAGAGGAAAGGTGTTGAAATGCACAACACTTTGTGGTAAAAGAGGTAGCACCCAGGGATGTGGTTTAATACATTGTGTCAAGAGGCCCGGGCATTTCCGTAATTGATGGAGTTCGAGGAGTTTATAGGTTGTTATGCCAACTGCGTGCTACAGAATCAACAATCACTCAAAGTGCTGATTTTTCAAAAGCACAAAGGAAAGGAAAAATGTCTCTCCGCAGGCTTTGTGGGCTGCCCAGTGAGACAGTGCTAACAGATACAGCTGGAATAAAGGATGAAGCCTGATCTGGCAGTCACACAGATACAGTCATGAAGGTAGGGAAAAGAGGCTCTTGGATGACCCTCCTTCAGAATCAGCAACAGAGCATAAAACTCACGAATCTAAAGAACAATGGGTTGCCGGGCATGGTGGCTCACGCCTGTAATCCCAGCGCTCAGGAGGCTGAGGCAGGAGGATCGGTGTAAGTTCGAGACTAGCCTGGGCTACAAAAGTGAGCTCAAGGCCAGCCTGAACTACATAGTGAGACCCTGTCTCAAAAAGACCAAAAAAAAAAGAACGATGGGACAGCGGGAGAAGAAATCGCGCTGCTTCGGGACTGGAAGGGAAGCCTCTCCTCTTCTCAGTGATATGGAGAGCTCACGTCAGCTACTACTTTGGGTTCTGCTCTCGGTTTCCTAAAGGCTGCCACTTTGGAGTCAAGTGAGCAGCATAGCACCTCCAGCCTGGGACGCAGCCTGTGAAAGATACACAGCCTGGGGAGCAGACCCAGACCTTCGCTGGGCCTCGGCCTGCCACTCCTCCTCTCCTCCCATTGCCTGTGGCTGGTGTTCTACTGCCTCCTTCCTTACACCTAGATCTGAGTTGATTCCAACCATAGAGCAGCTCATCCCACATCCAGGGCCTTGGCACACCCTGTTAATCATTTGTTTTCCTTTATGTGTTTGCTACAGGGTCTCACTACACAGCTTGGATACCTGCTGATCCTCCTGTTTTCAGCCTCCCCAGTGCTTGGATTACAGGAGTGCACCATCACGCCCAGACTCCTTCGTCAGCTCAGCGCGAGGAACTTATAACTCAATTCAATCTGTTCTCTCTTAATAATTGATTTGAGCCGGGCGTGGTGGCTCACGCCTATAATCCCAGAACTCGGGAGGCTGAGGCAGGAGGATTGGTGCGAGTTCGAGACCAGCCTGGGCTACAAAAGTGAGCTCAGGACCAGTCTCAACTGCATAGCGAGACCCTGTCTCAAAAAAAAAAAAAAAAAAAAAAATTGATTTGTTCCTTAAAAATAGGGGGTATATTTATCCTTTCATGTAAGTAAAAAGATGCAAAAGATGCAGATATATTTTTCTATAGTGACAATTCAACTGTATTTTCTTTTAACAGGAATTAAATGTAAAGAATTTTTATGCAATCAAAAGAGACAGGGCAATAGGAGTGTTTTAGTCAGGGTTTTACTATAAGAACAGATATAATACAAGGAACAGATGTAACATAAGATGTGCCAGTCCCAGAGTCCAATGAGGAAGTGTGCGCACAGTGTCTGCACGCCACAGACTGAAGAATTCAGTCCCAAGCTTTTAAGCTCTGCAGCGTTTCTTCTCTAACGGTCTCTAATGGTTTCCAACAGTATCTAACGGTTGGCCACTGGGTCTGCAAACGAAGATGGAAGAATCCACGAAGGAAAGCTGAAGGATCCAATCTGGAGGCTGAAGAGTCTGCGCCGGAAACCAGGAGATAAAGTCCAAGCTGACTGTGAAGGCAGAAGTTCAGCTGCAGAAGTGGAATGCAGAGTTCTTCCTCAGCCCCTTTATTTCCCTTTTTGCTATGAGTTGCTTGGGGCTGGGGACCTCCTAGCCCAGAGTGAGGAGCCCCCAGGTGCTCCAGCTACACTGACACAATGTATTGACCACTGCAAATGGGAAAACAAAAGAGAGGAAGAAAAGAGGGACAGGAGGAAATCAAATGACTTCTAGACTAGATTTATAGTTCAAAACAGTCATTGACACAGTCTTGTAAGTGTACGATGTGAGGGGAAACTAATCAACATCTACAGAATATCTGAGTTTATTAGAAAGGATGCAAAGAAATTCAAAGAATAAAATGTAGCTGAGAAAGAATCCTCATTAATTGATTCCAAACAATGAAAGTTAGGGGACATTGTATGGTGAAGTGCTACATGCAAAATTAAAAGTAGCATTGTTAGAAGCTTTGACAGAATATATTCTGATAAAATTTTCACGAAAATACACACAAGCATACGTGTCCAGAAAACTAATGTTTTTCCCCTTGAGGGTATATTTAACCTACAAAAGAATTGATGTGCATTGTCATGTAAGTTACCAAAGTAATCAATTCATTAAAATGTTCTTAATTGTATTTTATTTGTTCCTACATTTTAAAGACTTGTTTAATTTTTAAAAAGTGGTGTGTAATCTTGGAAATCACTAACCATTTCAGTATGAGTGAAAAGAAATCTGCCTGGGGTAAGAGCCAAGGTAGATTCTGGCCTTGGAGGACAGTTTCTTCCTTCTAGGAAGGAAAATGTAGCCTCTGGTTCAGAAGAGAGGCGCTCAGGTTATGTGCCTCATGGTGGTTTTCTAGAAGAGTTTTCTGTCAGGGACATTCCCTTGTGAGAAGAACCCTAACAAATACCAGTGGTCTTCAGTGATGACTGAAATCCAGTGAGGGAATTGCATAATGTTATTGATGTGGACAGCAGGAGATCATGAGGAGAGCTTTAGATTTGAGTTGACAAGAAAAGGATTTAGAGAGCTTTCTTCTTTATAGAAATGAAAACTAATATATTGTCCAACTAATCTACCCATGGTGACTATCTGTAACATAAAAGACACGGGAGAGAGCCCAGCCAGACTGAGTGCTGGCCTGCTAAAACCTTTGCTATGGTTGATACATGAGTCAACTTGGGAAGCTTAGAGGTATAAGCAACTCAGCAAGGAGCCAAAGGCTTCTTTCTATAAACATCCTTATCCCGTGCAAGAGGAGAGCAGGGAAACCGTGTGAGGGCCACACTACCCTGAGGGCGTGGTTGTCGGCTTGCAATATAAGGGGGCTTGCTGTACCCCACCTTCTTGTTCTTGTTGCTTTTGCTGTTCTGCTGCCTTGAGCTGCTGTTCCTGTGCTGCACAACCCTGCCTTAGAGCCAGGTGATGAGGGGCTGGAGCCCCCACACACTGTGAGCTCACGAAGCCTTTCTTCCCTTAATTTTCTATGTTGGGTATTTTTTTCTCAGACAAGAGAGAAAAGTAACCAAGACAGCTGTCTAGGAAATCTATGAATGTAGTCATTATTTACAAATAAAATATTTTAGAAATTAGAGTGTTAAAAAACAATTAATGAAATTATTTTCAAGATTCATAAAAAGGAACATGTTTCCTTAGCAGAAAATCAGAAAATAAGAAAAAGATTGCATTTTCAGCTAGAGCCTTGAAGAGTTAAAAAAAAAAAAAAAAAAAAAAGATTACAGCGTAGTTACTGTGCCTGCTGTGGGCACAGTGTGCATAAGGAGAGAGTCCTCAGAGTACAGTTTAAGCCACATATAAAAGCAGAGGGCACATGGGAGGCTGAGTCAGGAGGATCGGTGTGAGTTTCAGACCAGCTTGGGCTACAAAAATGAGCTCAAAGCCAGCATGAATTGCATAGCATGACCCCGTCTCAAAGAGACAAATACAAAACAAAACAAACAAACAAAAACCATAGGATGTAACATGCACAGTGAAAAGTGGCAGGTCTCACAGTTTGCTCGTGTTTAGAAAATGTGCAATTTGATTTGCAGAATGAAGTCTGCAGATGAGTTAACATCAGGTCAGAGGGAAGCTTGGAAGCTTAGATGGCATACTGGCATGCTTAAACACTTCTGGGCCTAGAGCTCTGCACTGGGCAAGTCAGGAGACCGTCTGAAGACTTACATTTCTAAGAAGTTGACAGGGACATCTGGAAGAGGAGTTGGAAAACCACTGAGATAGAGAAAATAACCCACGAATAATTTCTGAGTAGGGAAGTAGCTTCATCATTTTTATGCTGCACGAAGTTCAACTTTTTTCTGGCATTTCAGGAGGAGGAAAATTATGGTACATTAGGAGGGAGCCTAGTAACACAAATGAGAGTGGGTATAAATTCTGGCAGTATGGATTAAAAGAGAAAAACATAATCAAATATTCAGAATGTTCCAGGCTTGATCCAGTGGCCAGCTCAGCTCCACCTCGGACCTGTTCACGCACCATCTTGATCCAGCAGCACACAGCCAGCCTGGCTCCACCTCAGACCCCAACTGCCATCCTGATTAAACAACAAGGTGGCCACAATGACTCCATCTCTGACTCTACCCGCCATCCCGACAGGGCCTTGCAGCAGCCTTAGCCCGCATCCATCCCCTGACTCATCAACAGCCCATGTTCCAATTCCACCCACCTTCTGACTAGGCCTCACAGCAGCCAGGTAAGAACTCTCTCAGCCGCGTATATCCCCCGACTCGACAACTGCCAGAACCCTAACTCTGCCCACTGTCCCCACAAGACCACCAACCGTCTCTGCACTGCCAACCACCATCCTGACCCACAGGGCCTTGTGCAGCCAGCTGCCTGAGCTCCCATTTGCAGCCATGCATGTCTGGACGGGAACAAGCTTGGTGAATCCAGACGCAAATTTCCATAAGCATTAGCTGCATAAGTCTATAAAAGTGCAGAGATCAGTACTATAAAAAATGAAAAAGACAAGCAGCGAAGTCCAATCTCAGGTCCTGAGTCCACCCAAAACATACAGAAGAAACTAACATGGAAGAAAACAGAAATCATGAAGACAAAATCTCTGAATCAGTAGCATCTGAGGTAGACAGACAAGTGCAGAAATGTATAGAGCAACGCAGAACAGAGATAATATCTGAAGTAAAAAAAGAAATGCAGGAATTAATAGACTCTGAAGGAGAAAAACAACTGCAGAAACGTATCAGGAAACCAGAGTAGAAATAACTTCTGAAGTTAAAAAAGACCTCTCTAAATAAATAGCATTTGAAGTAGGTGAACAAATACAGAAAGGTAGGCAGGTAGAGCAGAAATAATGTCTGAACTACAGAGAGAAAGGATTACTATAATGACAGATTTCAATACTACTAAAATTGGAGGAGAATAGAAAAATGATGGATTCTCAGATTGAGCAATATTGTAGAGAGAGACATCACATGAAAGAGTTTCAAAGAGATATACAAGAAAATAAAATATTATTCACAAGTTGGCAAAACTGTATGAATGAAAGTGAAGAGTTTCAGATCTTGAAGACACGGTAAGAAAGGATCTCTTAAAAACAACTAGGATGCAGGAAGAAATAATTCAACATCTGCAATATGATGCAAAATGGAAAACATGAGACTAACGTGAATCAGTGAGAAAGGAGTTGACACAAATGATATAAAAAGAATATGGGCAGAAGTAATAGGAGAAAATTTCAGAAATATGAGAAAACAATTTTGACATTCAGTAACTGAAGCATACAGAACCCCCAATAACATCAACCTCACTAAAAACACACCCAAACATATAATATTCAACATCCCAGAAATTCAGCAGAGAATAATATAACAAAAACTGCTAGAGAAGAGAAACAGATCACATTTAAAGGAAAACGATCAGAATAACGACAGATTTCGCTTCACAAACCATGAAGTCAAGAAGAGCATGGAGCAGAGTACTTCAAGTTCTCCAGGAAAGCAAGTCCCAGCTCAGACTGCTAAACCAGGAAAAATTCTCTTTCTAGTATGAGGGAGAAGTGAAATATGCCCATGACAAAGAACAACTAAAGAATTTCATGACATCAAAGCCAACCCTGCACAATATACTACAATATATTTTAGAGAGGGACCAATATGACTCAAACTCAAGAAATGAGAACAGAAAGATTCCATCAAACAGGGTACTCAGTTAAACACAGGAGAAAAAGGGGCAAACAGTAAAAATTAAAAGTCATGTCATTCATAAGTCAATACATTTCCATTATAATCATCAATGTAAGTGGACTCAGTTCTCCAATTAAAATAAATAGACTGGCACAGTGGATAAGGAAGCAAAATCCAACAATACGCTGTATACAAGAAACACACTTAACTCATCAAGAAATTCACAGGCTAAAAGTCAAAGGATGGAAAACAATATTACATGCTCCAGCACCTCATAAAAAAGCAGGGGTAGCAATCCTGATTGCAGACTGTCTAAATTTCAAACCAGGATTGATCAAACAAAATAAAGAAGACCACTACATACTAGTTAGGGGAAAAATTCAATATGAGGAGGTAACACTCAGAAACATGTATGTACCCAACATGAGAGCAGCAAGTTATATAAAGGAAATCTTAATGGACATGAAAATAACATCAATACCACAATCTTAACAGGAAGCACCCCCTTATCTGAAAAAGATAGGCGAAGCAAACAAAAAATAAGCAAAGAAGTAGCAGAACTAAACAAGACTTGGAAAAACTGGAATTAGTGGCCATACACAGAGTGTTCCACCCAACTCCTTCAGAATACACATTTTTTTCAGCTGCCCATGGGACATTTTCTAAAATAGACCACATATTAGTACATAGGTTGTGATTAAGCATATGCAAGAAAACAGAAATTATCCCATGCAAAATATCTGACCACAGTGCAATGAAACTGGAAATACATGACAAAAGAAACCACAAGAATTTCAGAAACACATGGAAATTAAACAACTCTCTTCTCAACAACCAGTGGATTACAGAAGACATCAAACATTACCTAGAATTTAATGAAATTTCAAACATGTCCTACCAGAATTTATGGGATGCAAGGAAAGCAGTTCTTAGAGGAAAATGTATAGCTCTGAACTCATACATTAAGAAAACAGAATGGAAATAAATAAATACTCTCATGGAGCACCTAAACCGACTAGAAATGGAAGACCAAACAAAATCCACAGCCCAAAGACCAGAGGAAATTATAAAGATTAGAGCAGAAATTAACTCAATTGCGACAAAGAGAACAACATAAAGAATTAATGAATCAAAAAGCTGGTTCTTGGAAAGATGAAATAAAATTGATAAGCCCCTAGCTAACCTCATCAAAAAGAGGAAAGAAAGGACTCAAGTTCAAGCAATAAGGAATGAAAATGGCGAAATTACTACAGACCCAGCGGAGATACAGAGGATCATAAACAGCTATTTTGAGAATCTTTACACTCACAGAATTGAAGACACAGATGAAATGGACAGATTCCTAGAAAGGTACAAACTAACAAAACTGAATCAAGAATATATAAGAACTTTTAATAACCCAATAACAGCCAATGAAATATAAAATGTAATGAAAAGCCTATCGAGAAAGAAATGTCCAGCACCTGACAGATTCACCACTGTATTCTACAAGAAATTTATAGAAGACATGGTAACCCAATGCAATTATGGAACATTGGACTATGTATACAACTACTTCCTCTCAGTTCAAAGAGAATATTTTTTTCCTTACCAATACCGATTAGAAAATTTATCATATCTACACTGCTCTGTATAACTACTATGAAGACAACAATATGCAATGTGTCAATTATTGTGAATGTACTAAAGTGTTTTGATGTTATCAAATTGGTATTTCTTATTAAAAATAACAATAAAGAATTTTCCAGGCTTATACATATTGTAGTCTACTTCAGTTCTCTTCTAGCACCCCCAGAAAAAATGTGGTAATTGAAACATTATCATAATTCAACAAAAGAAAATTATGAAACCATGTTTGGACTATCATATATAAGTCATTTTCAAAATCATGTCATTTGTAGGAAAAAGGATGGAACTAGAAAGTGTTATGTAAAATGCAATTAACCAGACATTGAAAATTAAATACTGCATTTTTTTCTGAGATGCCATACATACAGGCATACCTGCATGATGAGAGCAAGGCAGAGGTAAACTTTGGAGAAAGAGGAGGGGAGTAGTGGGAGAGAAAGGAAAGGGAACAGAACGTAATGGGTTTGAAACTTACCAAGACATATGCAACGCATAAACTAACATCCAAAAACAAATGCTACCTAATTTTATGTAATAGTAATATGCACTAACATAACAATATGTATACACACACACACACACACACACACACACACACATATATATATATATATATATATATATATATATATATATATATATACATAGAGAAACAGAGAGACAGAGATGGAGAGAGATAAAACTGTTGTCCATAGTAAACATGAAGATCTTAAATGAAAGCATCCATAGAGCTCATATGGAAGAAAACCAGACAGTCAGATTTCTGAAGAGCCACCGATTGGCAGGGCTAAGGCCTCGGTGCCAGGAATCTATCTTTTCAAAGTGATGGATTGTGATTTCTGAAGGATGCTTTATTTTTTTCTCATACCCAGTGAATAAATTAATATTCAAGTGTAAGATTTCATCTAATGAGATATGGCCACAAAAAAATGACCAGAAGACAAAAGAATGCCAGTGACATAGGAATAATGTCTTCAAAAAGGAACTGGGCAACCAACTATAGACTCTGAATACAGTCCTTTATGGTCAGAGGTAGACAAACACTGTAATTGAGAATTTGACTTGCAAGGTTAGGTTTTGAGTCTTAAGATCAAAGTGATATGTGTATTATGTAATTTGTATGCACAGACAAATTTCTGCTCTTCAATGTTTATGATTGGGTGAACAAGTTCAGCCAAGAGAAAAGTAATTTAGTGATATTAACTATAGTAACAGAGAAGAGGAAGTAGGAAGGAGACTAGGTGGGAAAATTGATTCTAGGAACACAGCATATTAAATTTAGCTATTCTTGACCTTTTCCAGAAGAGGTAGAGAAGAAGTGATGCTTGTCCTGCAATATTCATTGAGTAAGGTCTCCCCATATCACCATATTTGAAATTGTTTAACATAGCAATTGGATATTTAAGAGGAAACACAGATTCTAAGCTCTCTGATGTTCTGGTTTCAGAGTTACAGTGTGACAAAGTCATTCTGAAAAACAGAACCAGGAAACCAGGACGTCGGTCTCAATCGGGATTTTGTATGATCGGCAGAATAAAATGTGGATGAGGAGGTCAAGAACTATATAAATCCTGGGATTAGATTTTAAAGTGAACACAAGACAGAGCACAGCTGAAAATGAGACAGGTGAGTTGGTAGTTATGGTGATACCCTGAATCATGTGCCAAGCACTGGGAGAATGAAAATAGAACAGGGAAATATAATACTGTTGTGTCTATCCTGGAAGCTTGGGTGTATAAATCTTTTGCAGCATATTCTGGTATTCTGGTGAAATAGAATAGGAAGTTCTAATCACATGAAATTCCTGTCCTAGGTTCAAGGAGAAGATTAGCTATTCCTATCTCCAAAGACTTGTATCTGATTGCATGGCTGATTTCTGTAAAATAAAAAGAAAAAGAAAGAAAAGAAAGAAAACTTAGAGAATGAGAAAGACCTACAACACTATGTTTTCGTCTCAGGAAGTAGTATTCACAGGTGGCCATACCATCTTGCTTAGTTTCGCAAATTAATTAGTACACAATTTTGTGCCGCATGTTGTGCTACACACTAGACCTACTGTGTAAATGTATGCAGTGCAGGAGGTGGCATGTCAGATACAGAGTAACAGTTGTGATAAATGTTATGCAAAAAAAGTCTTCACAAAAGTGTTAAAGGGAAAATAGAGTCTGAAGGGTACAATAGATACTGGGAAAGAGAATGAACTCATGTGACAGGCTTGAGTTACTGAGAAGGCCAACAGAAAGGGTGAGAGAAAGATTTATCTATATACGCAAGCAGGGTGGTTTGAACAACTGTACTGTGCTTTTCTGCTGGGCTGTGGAAAGAAGCAGATAGCGGTTCATTTGCTTCGTCTTCATTTTTCAATTGTTTCTTTTTCACTTTTTAATTTCTTGTATATTTCTTTCTTTTTTCTTCTTCCAATTTTGCATGCGTATCTCAGGTAATATAACTGGTTGGAAGTCAACACTCTACTTACAACAAATACTGTGAAATCCACATTGCTTTGTTCATGGAATTTGGTACCCACTTGCGATTTTTTTTTGTTTTAATATTATTTTGTGCCCCCTTTACAAAATAACAAAAAAAATAGTAGAATAGGACCTAGTTTTGGAAGTGCATCAGTCACATTTCTGTTGCTGATAACCTAAAGTTACCAAATAGGTAAGATAGTTTAACTGAAGCTTATTTGGCTCATGGTTCTCAATGTGCAAAGTGGAAGGCTGCGTCTCAAGAGAGCTTTCTTGGTGGCAGAGTCTGAAGTAGCAAAGGGGTGGCACAGCAAGGGACATGGACTATAAACATGCATGTGCTTCTTCCAGCTTCTCGTGCCCTTCTTGCAAGAGCAACAGCTTTCCATGACAAAGGTTCTGCCTTTATGATGTGATCTAATCCCCATCACCTCCCAGTGGCCCTATCTCTAAATACCATAGTCAGATTAATTTTCTACTCTTTTAATACCTCACAGTGGTGATAGCATTTCAATGCAAGAAACCCTAGAGACATATTCAACCCCTTTTTATACCATACCAGGAAACCACAGGGTCCATGGAAAACAATGCTTTTTTTTGGTATTTGGTACAAGGCCTCACTGTGCAGGTCAGACTCATAGTGATCCTCCTGCTCCCAGAGTCCCCAGTGTTGGGATTACAGGCCTGTGCCACCACACCTGGAATCAGTGGCTGGATCAGCATGCCCTGGGGCAGGGCCGGTGTGGCATGTGGCGCCAAGGATCGAACCTCAGTCCCTGAGTTTGCCTAAGCAGGTGCTTCATCCACTGAACTATCTCATCATCTCCCGGCTCTACAATGCTTATTCTTATAGGAGAAACAGCCATTGGCTAGGTCAATGTGCAGATAAAAATCACTCTGAATGAAATAGAAATATAGAAAGTTTCTGAGGTAAAAAGTACTTGATGTACCTAAGGAACTGAGTGAAAACTGCTGTGGCGACACTCGAGTTGCACGTGCTGAGTGTGGCAGGGTGGGAAAGTGAGTGAGGCAGAGGAGGATGGCAAGGGATTGGAGGGCAGACAAAGCGTGCGTGTGCACAGAGGTGTGTGTTTATGTGTGTGCGTGTAAGGGGATTTCTGAGAGAAGGCAGGCAGAAACTCCCAGGCTTATAATTATTGTAATAAACATTATTAGCTTAATTATAACCTCCAATGGTGTTACTTGTCTGACTCATACAGTGTAACAGGAATCGTATTAAAACTGGTAATATGCTCCCGATATTTGCTTTCCCAGTAGAATTTACTCACAGTTCCATGGCAGAATGAAATTCTTTGGGACTGGAAATTAGCTGTATAAGGATGACAGACATACTTCGTGCTTTGCAATTTAAACCGGATCTCACATGTCACTTTCAAGGAGGACATAAAGAGCTCATGTTCATAGCCCATGTGCTGTTTCAGTTGCTGCAACCATGGATGTCTGTGTCAGAGATGGACTGTCCCTTAATAATTGTGATGCCCTAAATAATTAAGTAGAATCCCCTTCAGAAAAAAATATACAGAAAGGATAACTTTTCTAAACATAAATATTTCTTTCCACTGAGCTAAGGGAAAGTAGCTGTAGGTATAGTCCAATATGCCATTATAGCAGTGGGTTGTCAGCAGAACTGGCAAAGTCAGAAGTTGTTGATTTTAGTCTTTTACAGCTCCGCATACTAATACAGCTTTACTTTTTACGCCTCATGGTTAAACTTTTCTGCTGAATGGTTAAGGCCAAGTTAAAGCAAGACCTACATAGCAAATAATGTAACTTTTGTATCTGACAAGGTCAATCAAATCCCCCTAGGATGTACCTTGAAACCATGTACAGCATTTTGCAGAACTTTTGTCAGTGTCAGCTGTCTGGAAGAATTACGGCCATTACTTGACCAGTTTGCTCTCTATGAAAGTCTGAGAGAATGTTTTCTCTCTAGGTGACTCTCCCTAGGCACACTGTACATCACTGATCCCTTTCCTCTGTGGCCCCATAATCTTCTTTAACAGGTATTTGATGAGGTTTAATCTGAAAGAAATTTAAGAAATGCCTAGAATTTAACTATTAATAAAAGCTGGTCTACTAAATTTCAAAATATACATATGGAATCTCTTAATAGACATTTCTATAGAGAAGACAGGCAAGTGACTAAAAACATATGAAGGGAGACAACACTAGTGATCACTCTCATCAGAGATGTGTAAATCACAAGCAGGATTAAGTATTACTCACACCTTTCAGGATAACCTTTATATAAAGCAACAAAATATGAATGGGGTGAACAGGTAAATGATTGGAACGCTTGCATGTAAACTGATAATGGATATGCAAAATGGTCAAGCCACCATTCAAAAATGTATAAAAATTCCATGAAGTCTACACATGCCACTTCTAGAAATGTAAACAATTGTGTCAAAATTGGTTTTCACTATTTCCAATTCAGTTTAGTGTTTTCCACAGCGGGCAACATGTGGAAATAACTTAAATGCTTTTTTGACAGATAAGTGGATAAGGTATATGTGGTAAGGACATAAGAAATGTCTTCTGTTTTACAAAAGAGGTAATCTTGGTCTTGGCATATAGCTCTGGGGCATAGTGCCTGCTGGCAAATGTGAAGCCCTGTGTTTGATTCCCAATACAAGACAGAGAGAGAGAGAGAGAGAGAGAGAGAGAGAGAGAGGGAGAGAGAGAGACAGAGACAGAGACAGAGACAGAGACAGAGAGAGACAGAGAGACAGGGAAAGAGACAGAGAGAGAAGCTTAAAATCTAAGGCAACACAAATAAAGCTTGAGGACATTCATGCTAAATGAAATTGACCAGAAATGCAAAAATTGCCTGAGTTTATTTATAAAAAATATCTAAAATAATAAAAGTCACAGGATAAGGGAACAGTGCTTGCCAGGCTCTGTGTGGCAGGAGTAGTTAAATAGACAGAAATTTTAGTTAAATAAAGAGAACAAACTCTAGGCACACATTGTATAATACTGTATATTTAATAACAATAAAGTATTGTGCACTTCAAAGTCACCATGTACATCCTGTGCCACTGGGACTCAGCTAGCAAGGAAGTCACCACCAGCTTCAGCCCTTTGACCTTGGGCCAGAATCAGAAGTCAAAATAAACTTCTTTACTTAGTAAAAGAAAGATTACAAAGGCAATCTGGGTGGCATGGCACATGCCTGACATCCCAGAACTTGGGGCAGTTGAGGCAAGAGGACCAATAGTTGAAATCCAGTCAGGGATGTATCATAGTGGTAAGATGCTGTCTGAAATTTAAAGAAATCCAAGCAAAGCAGGGCTGAGGATGTCTTTCAGTAGATAAGTCCTGGATTCAATCACCAGTACTATACGCACACAATCAAGGTACCATACATCAACGGAAATGTTCTCAATACAATGAAATACAGAGAAGCAAATTTAAAAATGCATGTGAGTTATGTAAAACAGCATGAGAAATATTGTCTCTGCACTTACTATGTGAGAGCAATGCCCTACATATTTCATATGCATCTGATCATCAAAACCCTTTGACGAATGTATTATTATTGTTACTTTGCAGTTTTAACGTTGGGAATTTAAGAAAGAGAGTTTAACTAATTTTCTTACGGGTAAGGTAGGGGCAAGAGAAGTAGTTAAGCCATGGAGGTGAGACTGCAGTCCCCTCGGTGCTGTATTGCTTCATTTTTTTAATCCTTAAATTACACAGACCATATCAGAAGCTGATAATAATTTTCATTTGTACTCCAGAGACGCATGACTGGAAGGAAGGGAAGTGAGCATAACTCAGATTTTACCAGAAAAAGCAAAGATATATGTTGCTTGGCAGCTTTCTAAAGATGAAAGATTCATATCTTCCAGGAATAGTCAATAAACACAAGGTGTATGAGGAGTCGTGAAGCTTCTTTTTGATGAATAGGCAAGGACTTTCCCCCTTATGAGAAGATAGAGGTATAAATGTCATGATTATATAACTATGAAAAAATAGCTACATACCTATATGTCTACATATTTCTCTAGAGCTACAGTGCCAGGTGAGTGTGTGTGTGTGTGTGTATTTATTATTTGCAATTACTTACTGTTGCCCCGCAATCTTTCTATACACCCACTGCCATTACATTCTCAAGGGATGAGGTTTCTGGGAGCCCCTATGTATGGGCCACGCTAGTCCAGAGATTCCACATGAACAAAGTTTAGATGAGTCTAGTACGCTTCATTACAGACATGTAATAGAGGACCAATAAGTATTTTTATAGTTTTGGTATTATTTTTTTCTTTTTCAATGTTTGTAGTATAAGGTTTACAGAGTCTCACTACACAGATTGCACTCCTAATGATCCTCTTGTTTTCATCCTCTCAAGTGCTGGGATTCCAGGTGTGCACCGACATTCCCAGTCTCAATAGCCACCTCAGCAGGCCTCAGGGTGGGACTGGCGTGGCATGTGGTACCAGGGATCAAACCTCAGTCCCTGCACTCTCCCTAAGCAGGTTCTTTAGTCTGCTGAGCTATCTGGCCAGCACTTGGTGTTATTTTGATGCTGAAATCAAAATCCATAATAGTGTTTGGATTCCATATACTAAATGCTGTCAATGAGAAGAAAAAATAACACTCACTGCAGTTCTAACTGTACCCTCCTTGGGAGCCTAGACAGTGGGGTATGTGCTTCTCTGAATTTAACTTCAGTGGACATTCCTTTAACTTTAAATGGCAAATCAATTCAAATGACAGTACTGGTATGGCCATTAGTACTGATATATAGATTAGTGAATCAGTTTCACATCTGTTAGAATTCTTTAACAATCAACTTTAATCCTTTTAATGGTTGCCTAATTAAAGGAAATTAGATCTTTAGCAATATAGCAATTTATTTTTTTAAAAAATGGGAAAGAAATGTCATAGCTAAGACTTTCATTTTCATTTAAGAAAATGTATTATCTTCTCATGGAATATAAAGGAAGGGCTGAAAAGCCTTTGCACAGAACAGAAAAGCAGCTCAGAGTGCTGCGAATCACAGAGCTGCCTCCTAGTCAGTTGTCATTTACTCGATCTTATTAACTTGGTTTTGCAATAACTTAAGGGGGGTTCTCTATGTAGTTCAACGAAAATATGCAAGTTCCTTACCCACGGTGATAGCAAATCTCTTCGGCTGATTCATAGAGCACACGGTGAGTGACGAGAAATGCAAAGCAATCATAATGCCCCTATGAAATGCCACATCTTATGAGTGCTTGAAGCTGAGAGGGCATAACTGTATATTCATTGCCCGATTCATTAATTGCCAAATTAGTTCCAGTCTAACCACCTCAAGAGTTATGGGATTGTTTAACATGCAACTTCTACATGTCCCACACATTTTTTTAATGCATTTGGTACAGGGTTTGCAGCAGGGTCCAGAGGGTCTCACTACAGAAATCGGACCTGTAATGATCCTCTTGTTCTCAGCCTCCAAAGCACTGAAATTACATGTGTGCACCACCATGCTGTCTCTCGTGTGCTGTCTCAGTGTGCCCTGGGGGTGCGACTGGCATGCCATGCCAGGGATCAAACCCCGCTATGCTGTGCCTAAGCAGGCACTTTAGTCTAGTGAGCCATCTAGTTGTCCCTTTCCTACACAATTTTAAGTCCAGTATCTTTTGCAAAGAACACACTGCATTGTAGATCCAGTCTGGGCAGACATAGATAACTGCAGACCTTTGTGTTGTGCAGCTAGAGACATGCACAGAGTCAAGAACTTGAAACATTTGCTTCTGACCTTCTTTAAAATGCTTGTTTAAATATGCACAAAACTATTCCATAACAGGGCCAGGGATATAGCTCAGTGGCACAATACCTTCCTGGAAAGCATGAGGTTAGAGGTTCAATTCTTGGTACCAAAAGAAAAAAAAATCTATTATATTACAATATCAAAAAGTTCAAAGAATATGCACTGTAAATGTTTGAGGACAGTAGTTTACCTTCTCTGGCACAATTTCTAATTCAAAGGTCAAATATATATCTTTTTATCTATTTCTAGCCATACCTTTGCTTTAAGCAATGGGATAATGATTCAGTGCCTTCAAAGAGAAGTAGGAACATCACTCCTTGATGGTTAAGAGAAGTAAGTATAAGAAATGAATGAGGAAAAAGCATGTTATCAGAGATATTCCTGGAAATCTTACCTGGAAAAAAATCTGCTGGCAGTTTCAATGTTGCCATTTACAGCCCAGTCAGCATATCCACCTATCAAGGAAGTAAGCATGCAACAGAATTAGTGAAAATCAAAATAATTGACTGACATGGCCCAGCTTCAAAAAATAATCAGTACTAATTCCAGAAAATATATTAGAATATTTTTCCAGTGGTTGGATCTTGAATTGAAAAACTTTGTTTACAACAAACTTTGCATACCTTTTGATCTCAGATATTTTTCTATATTACTCCTCCAAATCAACTATTGTTAAGAAAAACTTAATTCTTATTTGAGGATGCAAGAGCATTTAACACTATACACTTTAAATTCACAGAGATGGTCAATTAATATGCAGATAGTGTCTGAAATGTATGGAGTTCTAATGAGTAGTAATATGGTGGCTGACAAAACCAATAAATCATCTACCCTTGCAGACAGTATTGTTTTTATTGCTATAGGAGCA
This sequence comes from Myocastor coypus, assembly GCA_004027025.1. Taxonomy (NCBI): domain Eukaryota; kingdom Metazoa; phylum Chordata; class Mammalia; order Rodentia; family Myocastoridae; genus Myocastor; species Myocastor coypus. The sequence continues at coordinate 54,076 of PVJA010000978.1, forward strand.
ACAAAAATGTTTGCATTTCTGATGCAAAACTCTGACAAGTGCTATTTTATTCATTATTCCATAAACTGGAAGTATTTCTAGTTTAGATGAATACTGAATTACTGAATAATTTGAAGTCCTCTTTTTCCCTCATCATAGCATATTTTACCATGACTCTGATGTGTTCAGCGTATCTGTTCACTTTTCTCACAGAACATCCCATGGCCAGGATTTATCTGCTTACTTATTGGGACATCACCTGGACTGTGTCTCCTCACTTTGCAGTGTTTGTTCATTGGAAGTTGCCTGTATTACTGTAATTACGTTTTGTCCAAAATAGGCTGCCTGCTTCAGATTGCCTTATGGCAGAGGTACAGATCATCTTGTAGCGTTATGGGCAACAAAGCCAGGTGGACTGTTATAGGCAGTCCAACAAGGGCCAAGCCCTCAAAGAGCCGGTGCTGCAGACACGATGCCTTGCAACTGTGGGAGAGGCAGACACCTTCCCTGCGGGCCAGACCTCAAGACAAAAGATAAAACACATGCAGCCATATATGTCCCAAGGATAAGTATCAGGGATTGATATTCTCAATAGGCCTCTGTCACCTTGAGAAAGCAAGCAACAGCCACTAAAGCAGCCCTTTACAGGAAAAGCCCCTGTTCTGTATTCAGGCCCCCTTGTTATGTGACTTACCTCCCCATTTGACCCCGGTTTAATCGGTTTGATGTGAGCAGTTATGTTCGCTATCTTAGTGGTTGGCCACATCTTTGTCCTAGCTCATACCCACCTTCTGCTTTCCCATTCTTCCCCATCTTGGACCCACTTCACCTTGTGGTGTTGTGCTATAAAAATTCCTAGAAAAGGCAGGTTCCTTGTCAACCTGCTCAGGTCCCCTTCTGCACCTCTTTGGACAGGAGCTTTCTTTCCTTCAATAAATATGTTCTGATCCTAACCTCCATTGCTCCTGAAATTCATTCTTTGATTTTAGAGAACATGAACAGGACATGCAGCAGATGGGGAGTTTCTTTCCCCCATATCGGGGGTTCCACTGCAGAGGCCAAGAGGTTCCCATGCTCAGACGATGACAGCCTTGGGGTCTCGCTGTATGGTCTTCCATCAACAGTGTGTTTTATCCCCAATTCAAGACCTCTTTCCACAACCAACTATGTCATTACAATTTAAGCAAAGAAAGCTTTTTGATTCCGTCATTTGTTCTACAACTATGAACTAGAGTTTGGTATAAAATAAGTTTCCCTAAAGTATCAAGCACCAGAGCCCATGGATATAGCTCAGTGACATCAGAGCCTGCCTGGGCAGCACAAGGTCCTGAGTTTGATACCCAGTACTACATACTGTGCTGACCCCAGAAACCCGGGCGTGCTGTGCAGCCTACTGACACAGGGAGTGGTGGTGCACGCCTGTAATCCCAGTGCTGGGGAGGATGAGACAGGAGGGTGACTATGAGTTCAAGCTGCAGAGTGAGACCCTGTATGCAATGAATGAAAACAGAAATAAAGAAAAGCAAGAAAGAAGAGTGGATAAAGGCATGGCTCGGTGTGCCGTGGTGTGCCATCAGACACACAAGCGCTTGGAGGTTTCCCGAGGTTGGCACCCTGCGAGATGGTCCAAAAGCTCTATACTGTTTCACATCCCGCAACCAATGCATCTTTTCATGTATGCTGTTCTAACATCCTTTAGCATAAACCAGTAAATGTGTTTCATAAGTTCTACAAGCCGTTCCAGCAAACTGAAAGCCTAGGAGGAGACTGTGAGATATTTAATTTAAAACTAGTTAGCCAACTGATTATAGAAGTACAGGTAAGACAGTCCAGGGCTTGTCATTGGTATCAAAATTAAGGAGCTGGGGCCAGCGAAATTAGTAGACTAAAGTGCGTGCTTAGGCGAGTGAAGGGACCACAGTTCAACCACATGCCATGTCAGACACGCCCCCACAGCGGGTAGAACTGGCCGCAGTGGGGGGTTGTAGTGGCGCATGCCTGAAATCCCAGATTTCAGAGGGGAGGCTGAAAACAGGATGATCACCATGAGTCCAAGCTGCATAGTGAGACCCTGTACCAACCAAATACAATCAATCAATCAATCAATAAAAATTTAAAAACCTAAAAATAAGGCACTGAAGGACCGTCTTGAGACAGGCTCCTCAAACTGGAAGCTCTCCTGCCCTTTCAGGTAGCAGTGTCAGAACGGAATGGAATTACAAGACACCAGCCTCTGCAGCAGAATTGTTAGCTCACTGAGGGTGTGGAATCAGCACAATCTTTAGATCCTCTGCGTTGTGTTAACTGTGTCATGAAAACAGAGGAAAAACGACTCTTTTACTGACAAGAACAAATCCACTTTTTCTGTCTCTATGGGGCAGAGAGGCTGCTGCCTCGCGTACCTAGTGAGGAACTGGGGCTAGTATGGTGACCACAAATGTTCAGATTGGGTGGTACTTTAGCACACATTTTAGATATTTAAGTGAAGTGAGCAGATATTTTAATTTGTGAATCTGTAACTCAGAAGAGGAGTCTGGGACGAAGTTCTAAATTTGGGGGTTAGCTGTGCATTTCCCATTTAGCACTGCGACTAAATCGGGCGCTTCTTTCATGCCAGCTTTTGGAATAGACTTGAGCATGGGAAGTAAATGTGTGAACTTGGGCAAGCTAGCAGGCATTTTAAAACTTTCCTCAACCTAAGCATTGTGGTAATATTAATACCTACCTACCTCATAAGTTGAGATAAAGCACATGAAATAGTTACCATGGGTTCAGCATTTTCTCTAAATCAAAAGTGAATGTATCATCTTTTAATTCCACTGTACAAGGCAAATTTAAAAGAGCACAAATTATTTAGCAAATGCTATTTTACTTCCACATATGCCACCAAATAATTATATACTACAGTCTGGGTTATGTTAACATAAATAAACTGTGGTGCCCTGGCCTTTGAGGAATTTGTGGACTAATTATCTACACATTATATATATTTTTTTCTTGTTTCAGAACTTTTGTTTGTTTATTTATTTTTATTTTTCTGGCCGGCTCAGCCTGCCCTGAGGGTAGGGCAGGCACAGCATGTGGTGCTGGGTATCGAACCGTGGTCCCTGAAGCTGCCTAAGCTTTCTTAAGCAGGTGCTTTAGACTACTGAGCCATCCTGCCGGACCCCTACACATTATATTTAGAGTATTTTGCTGAATGAAAAACTGGCGTATGATTAAGCAGTGAATTAGTAGAATGCTAATTTTCCAAATATGCTCTGGACAAACTTGACTGAGCAACAATAAGGAAGAGGCTACAAGAAAATTCAGAGGAAAGATAGATTGGCAATGTTTGCATTTTCTTCTAAAGGCTATGGGGAGACATTACAATAGGGAGACTGAATGAGAGTGTTAATTTATAGCACTGTACCCAATAAAACCGTGAAGCTGTCATCCTTCTTGTCTCCTTCAGTTAGAGGAAACATGTTGACAAGGCAGCTGAGAGTTCAAGTGGACAAGAGAAGAAAACATCAAGGCTGAGCTCTGGAAAGCGATGGGCCAGGAAAAGCTTCCCTAGGATCCATCTGGGTCTGGTAACAAAGAATGGGTGAGGGGCTGAAACTGAGTGAGATTTGTTCCCCCAACTATGCATGCAAAAATGAAACCCAAATTGAAATATTGTAAAGATAGACAAAGAACAGTTGTAGACGGTGTAGAGGGCTTCTTTAGTCTTGCTTTCAGCATATAATATTCATGTCCATCCAGTTGTTCTCATTTCATACAAGAGAGACTAAGAGCTTACAGGAAATACATAACTTGCCTATAAATACCAGCTAACTCACATAAGGCTCGTCAGTGTGACTAAAAAAAATATATTGCTTAGATATAACATTGTTTCATGACTGAATAATTCTCATTTTTCTGGGGGGGTCCATAATTTATTAGTACATTTATTTCCAGTAAATTAAATTTATTCATAAATGCATATCACTATATAATGAAAAGTTAATGTATATTTCCAATTTTATTTTTAGATTTTAAAATTTCAATAAATGCAAAGTACATTTTTATTCTATTTTAGTTTTGAGTTGATATCTTCTTTATCAGTACATTAATCATGTGATGCATAATTAATATATCCATGGCATGGTGAGGAATTGGTACATGGACATATATGTATACATATAATCAGAGCATCTTGATGTTTTTTATATCTGCTTCTTCTCCTGTCCCTTCTTCTCTCCCTCAAGGCCCTTCCTATCAGTAAAAAATCCACTTCCTGGTATCCTATCATTTGCTTTTATCTTAACTTTTCGGTTTATTTATTTATTTATTTATTTATTTATTTATTTATTTATTTTTTAGTATAAGGTCTATAAGGTCTCACTACACAGATTGGACTCCTGGTGATGGTCCTGGTGATCAGCCTCCCAAGCTCCGGGATTACAGGCGTGCACCACCATGCCAAGTATCAGTCGCCGTCTCAGTGCACCCCAGTGGTGCGGCTGGCCTGGCACACCAGAGATGAAACCCGGCTTCCTTCCTCTGCCTTAGCAGGTGCTTTAGTCCGCTGAGCTATCTGGCCAGCCCTTAGCTTTCTTTTTATTAGCACATGTTTGAAGTGCTGGACGATTTCACTCAGCATGAGGAGTTTGCACATGTGCAGAACACATACTCATTATTTTTTATTCCTGGCCTCTCCTCTCTCCCCTCAGGAAATTATAGCTTGGAGATAAAATAATTTGTCTACATTCTTATAGATTACATAGTGATTAATAGGGTGGAATTCTCTCAGGTTTACTGGACCTAAACTTTGTACTTTTCCTCATCCAGTGACATACTTCTATCATTACAAATTTATGTTCATCAGCTTTTTGGAATGAGATTCCAACTTCATGTCTGCTTTGTATTCTATTGTGCCTTTCTTTCTTTCTTTCTTTCTTTCTTTCTTTCTTTCTCTCTTTCTTTCTTTCTTTCTCTCTTTCTTTCTTTCTTTCATTCTTTCTTTCTTCCTTCCTTCCTTCCTTTCTTCCTTCCTTTCTTTCTTTCTTTCTTTCTTCTTTCTTTCTTTCCTTCTTCCTTCCTTTCTTTCTTTCTTTCTTTCTTTCTTTCTTTCTTTCTTTCTTTCTTTCTTTCTTTCTTTCTTTCTTCTAGGATTACAGGCGTGCACCACCATGGTCCTGGAAATCAAACTCTGCACCTTGCGCTTGCCAGACAGGCGCTGATCCACTGAGCTACACCGCTGGTCCTGTTCTTTGCCTCTTTGAGCAGTTTCTTTCTCTTTCACAATATCTATGGTGTCTTTCAGATTTTTATTAACTCTTTCAGTTTGTTATACTAGGGAAACAATACAATGTTTATGAATATAAATTTTTATTTATTTCACTTATGAGTATGTTCCCTACTTGTATCTATTTACCTGTAAAAGCCTTGAGATTATATTTCTTTATAGATGAGTAGCACTCTATTGTGCAAAATAGCACAACCCTTTTATCCATTCCTCAGTCGATGCTCATTTGGAGAATTTTCAACATTTAGCTGTGACAAACTGTGCTGCTATAATATGGGTGCACATATATCATCGTGATAGGATGTTTTCCTTTCTTTTGGGAAAATAAGAGGATCACTTTTAAGACTCAAATCAAACCTGGAGAAGTAACTGCTGAGCAGTCATTAGTCTTAGAGTGCTTTTTCTTTTCTTCTGTTTTTTTCCTTACTTTTATTTTGTATCTTTTTGAGACACGATCTCACTATGCAATGTAGGCTGGCCTTGAGCTCACTTTTGTAGCCTGGACTGATCTCGAACTCACGTTGATCCTCCTGCCTCAGCCTCACAAGTGCTGGAATTACAGGCGTGCACCACCACGCCTGGCCTTAGAGTGCATTTTCATGTAGCCAGAAAACTTGCACATCTATACAGGAGAGCTTAAAAGGAAACAACCCATTAACTTCCATGAAATCAAGAGGTTGATTTCATAGTTCACAGCCTTGTATCAGTCAAGAAGATCCACTGATTGGGTGTCTGTCAGCCAGTGATATAAAGTGTGTTCTGATTAGATGCTCCGGTTTCTCTGCTAGCAGCTTTATATGTTAAACACATCCCACTGTTAAATGGGAATTGTGACACACATTTGAAACCCCAGTACTCTCAGAGGCTGCATCAGTAGGATTGCTAGTCCAAACATCATAGACTAGGCAGTTTACAGACTTGGTAAGGGCTTGTCCTAAAAAACCAGCTCAGCACAGAGGCCTGAGTTCAAGCCTGAGCACAACCACACTGAACCAAAACAAACATCCCACTATTAGGCTTTAGTCATCTAAATTAAGAATTCTAAGCCTATTAGCAAAACTTATTACCAAATGTCTAAGTCTCAAATACCAAGTGTTTCAGTATTATTAATGTTAGAATTATTTTGTGATTTTGGAGGATATTATGGAATCATTAAGTAGTTGAGTAGATTAATGAATGCTAACTTTACATTTATTCTGACTATTTTTACCTATTATATATCGATTTAGCTTTTATATATATATATAAATATATGATATATGATATATATAAAATGTATGATCTGATCATTTTATTTTTCATCATCCTTATTTATTATAAGTTAAAGTATAATGTAAAAGTGCCGTAGTAAAAAGACAACATTGGGTTTGAATTCTGGAACCAGCCTTTGACAACTTGCTGTCAGACAAATCTTTCTATGTTTATCGTCTTGACTTTCTAGAGTGGAGCAAGTTTCTATTCTAACTTGTCACTTTCTAACTCTAAATTTGAGCTTTTATTCTTGGGGGGCCTCATTTCTCTCATGAGCAAAATAAAACTTGAAATGACACTTATGTCATAGATTTAGTGTCAGTGTGAAATGTGTTAATATTTATGGCCAATAGAACACCATCAATATACGTAAAGCAGTCAACATAGTGTAACATAATCTATGTTCTTGAGACTAAAGCCTCATTTTGTGAAGTCATCGTTAAGGGAAGGTAGGATCCGTGTGATGTCTGTCATATGGTGGGTGATAGATGCTATTCAACTAACTTCAATTCCCGTTTAGATAAAACACAGTCTTCTATCCTATCTTGGATAAACAGAATCTCTGGCCTTGGATTTGGTCTATAGTTCCTCAAATCTAGGAAAGGTGACAATTGACTGTTATGTGTCCCCAGGATAAAATACAAGAACCTGGAACAGTGTTAAGGAAAACAAAAATAAAATTAAAGTGAAAGCAAGAGTCCAAACATTCAATATAATGAAATAAAATAAGAAGGAAAATTCTAAAGTTTCCAAAGAAGAAGCAGCTTTTAGAGTCAAGATGTAGAGAGGCTCAAACTCGCAGAGCTTCTCCAGGGACTGGTCTGTGACCTTACACCTGATTAGGCATTTAGGGCACTGGAGTGAGACAGAGGCCACTGAGCACATGTTAGTCAGTTCCTGTCCAATAGACTGCTGGTCGGTGGAGAAGGCAAGGCCAGTCTCTCGATTAAAGTACGTTCTGCCTTTCCACTGAAGTGAGTGCAGCATCTGTTTTAAGTCTGAAAGGAAAGAGGGTGAGAAGACACCTCCAATCCTTCTTTCCCATCATTGATTTTCTCCACTTCCCAAGGAAAACTGTCATCTTTGACTGGTAAAATTGGAGCAGAGACGCACAGTGTTTGGGCCTTTGGGTCTTCCTCTTTCCGTTTTTTGACCTGTTTGCCTTCAGAGGGAAGGAGCCCCTTGGCTGACATGAATAGCGGGGACTTGCAGCGCTCTCACCCCGCGCTGCTCTATTAGGGCCCCTGCACTGCGTGTCTTGAAGATGAGCTCGCATACGGCCTCTGCTTGCACACATTGCCGACCCCTTGGCACTGTGGGTTCGGGGACTGGAGCGCTAATTAATCCAGCGGTACTCTCGCTACCATCCCAGCCATCTAATCTGCTGGAGATGAATCAAGGATGGGGTGGAGCATGGGTTTGGGAGCTGCTCACTCTGAGTCACAGAGCAGTCATTTTCTCTAATTTGAGAAAGAAAAATGAGGAATGATGAGTGACCATAGTATCTTTTCACACAAAACAACTGAAATTATGGGGCCAAATGTCATGTGTACTGTGATTAAGATTCCATCCAACGCCAGAGTCATAAAATATTAATGTTAAAATTCAAATTATCCACTAAGTACAGTAGACTTAATATAATTGCAATAGATAGAGACTGGGTAGTAATTAATTTCAAAAAAATTCAAATGATATTTATCTTTATAAGTACTAAGCAATAGGGGAATTTCATGTGCCCCTATTTTCTAAAAGTGAAGTCACTTTCATAGAAATATTACAGAGAGCAAATTGATCAAAGACTAACACCAAAAGGAATTGATAAATATAAAGACACCTTGTGGGGGTGTCTGGGTAGGTGTCGTGAGATGTGTATGAGATCCAATTTAATTAGCAGCTTGACTTTTCTCCCAGAATAGTGTAAATAGTATGGGAAATTTGCAAATTGGGCCAAGTTGAAAGAAATACCACATGCTTGGAGAAATAAATAAACTGATTAGAAAAATTAGATAATACTGCAGAACAAAGATAATGAAAGAAAATATTCAGTGGGCAATTTAGACTATAAGGCTTAAATAAGTTGAAGGAGATACCATAAGTTTTCTCAATACAATAAGCATGATCTTCAATTCATAAACTTTTGCCCAGTTCTGCATGATTACTATTTCCTTGTTCAAATCATTTTGAACTGCTTAGCTGAGATATATTTCACATTTCACAAAACTTGTCTATGTGAAATGTACAGAGCTGGGGACATAGCTCAGCGGCCTAAGTGCCTGTCTGGCAAATGTCTGGGCCTTTGATGCCTGGCACCAAAAATAAATGAAATAAAACAAAAAATAAAACATACAAGATAGCTCTTCATAGGGTCAAAATTATGAAACCATTACCAAAAAGGCCTCATTCCATGTTATCCCTTGTAGAAGAATCTCTGCTGTCATGCTAGGAAACAATGACTCTGGTTCAATTTTCTGTAGTGTTGTCACCTTTGGACCCCACATGTCAGTAGAGTCAGGCAGCATATGGCACTGTGCTGTGGCTTTCTTCAGAGCACACTTTCAGTGTCCTTTCAGTTATGATAACTCAGCAGGCTCATTCAGTTATGATATTCTTCTGGAAAATAACATGTTGTATAGAACTATCCTACAGGTGAATTTTGTTGTTGAATTTAGGTATTGAATACAGGACTTTAGACACGCTAACCACGTTCTACCAACCCCTTCTCATGGTGTTTTACTTCTTCATCAGCTGATAAGCAATTACGTTATTTCCAAGCTTTTTACTGTTATGAATAGGCTTATTTAAATATTCATGCACAAATATTGGTGTGAGCGCTCGCTGTGGTTGCTCTTGCACGTAAGCGTGGGTGTGGACGTGCGCACATGCAGTAGCACAACATCAACATTGCCAGATTGCCTTTCTTGCCAGCTAAAAACTCTTACAGTTTTGAGCTGTGGTTTTCAATTTGTCCACATACTAATCCACACTTTTTGCTGCCTGTCCTTTTTATTAGAATCATTCTATTAGCTGTGAAGAAGTTTTCATATTGTTCGTTTGATTTAGTGTTACCTTTGCCCTAATGATACTAAGTTCTTATGCTTACTTGCCTCATGCAGTTTTTGAGAAATTTATGTAAATATCTTTTGCTTACACTTTTAAGGGGGCAATTTTTCTACAAATTATTGAATTGCAAAGTTCTTGACATATTCATGGTATTAATACATTATTATGTAGTTCTTAAGTATTTTTCTCCCATTTGGTGAATTGAGTTTCTTGTTTCTTGATGGAATGGTTTGCAGGCCAAATATAACACATCATGAAGTTCAGTTAATTTTATTTATTGTCCCGTATCCTTATGGTGCCATATTTAAAACATTACCTAACACCTCGTCACAAAGATTTATACCTATGTTTTCTTTCTTTTCTTTTATAGATTTCTATCCTTCTATCTTCCTTCCTGCCTGCCTGCCAGCCTGCTTGCTTGCTTGCTTTCTTTGTATGTTAGGGAAAGGTCTATGGATTATTCAAGGTCTCACTGACAGATTGGACTCGTAGTGATCTGCCTGTTTACATCCTCCCAAGAGCTGGCATTACAGGTGCACACCAACACACCCAATCTCAATTGCCATCTCAGCATTCCCTGGGGTAGGGGATGACACAACACTTACAGTTTCTTTATAGAGCTTTACAGCATGAGTTTATACATTTACTTATTAGAATCATTATGTGTTCCTTTTTGTGTATGATATAATTGAGAATTCATTTATTATTTTATATGTTTCTTTGTTGATGCAACATTTCTTTAAAAAATTATTTTGCCATCAAGTGCTCTTGTTAATAAACAATAACCATACATCCACAGGGTTATGCATAGACTTTCAACTCTGCTCCACTGACATATCTATTTCTTCATATGTTTGGCATGTGACTGAAACGTATAATCTGATATAAATGTGTATGAGTATGACTACTGATGATATAAGTATACCACTGTGATTGAAGTAGAAATAGGGATAATGAGCAAATTTGAGAAACAAGATTTGTCCCTGTGTCAGTAGCAAAATATATCATCTCCTCTGTGTCTTGCATGTTTTTAAATCAGAAAATGATGGTCTTCAAAATTCCTCATCTTTTTCTACATTTCTTTGACTATTCTAGGTTGTGTACAGTTTTGAAGTCAATAATTTAGCAAACAAAATGAATCAAAGCTAGGTGGGATTTTGGTGGAGATTACGTTGAGTCTTCAAGAAAATCAAACTCTACCTCTTTAAAATTTTCCATCCTCTAATTTACCCACACCTTTTTAGTTCTTAATCAGCTTCCTTCAACAACGTTTGGAAATTTCAGAGTACAAGCCTTGTACTTTTTGGTTAATTACAATCGTAAATATTTTCTTCTTTTTCATACTTCAAAAATGAAAAAAGTCATTTTGTTTTTCAGTACTTCTAGAATTATGTATAGACACCTATCAACGTACCTTGTATCACTTATGAATTTATTACAATCATACAAATGTTTCTTACATGATTTATTAATTTACTAGTTAAGATTCCTTTTGTTGTGCTTGGCGTCTTCTAAATTTGTGACTACATCTTTAGTCATGGTACTTATTTTTCCTTTCTTATGTTTTGTCTTCTGTTTTTCTTGCCTAGCTCTTCTATATACTGGGTGGAATAGCCTCTTCAATAGGAGGCAAAAAACTTCATGTCCATTAACGGCTCATGGTAATGTCTTTCTTGAAAAAATGATCTTTGCAAATATAATTAGTTAAACAAAGGGAGGTCAAATTGTACCAGGGACAGTACTAAGTGCAACGCTACCTCCAATAATGATGTTCATATAAAAACACTGAGAAAAGATGCAGAGAAGGTATAGGATAGATGCTGAGGACACAGTGAACGTGATAGATGGAGAGATTGCGGAGTGAAGCAAACACAACACAATGAAGTATTACTGACAACTGCTAGAAGCCAGGAGGAATCAGGGAAGTTTCTTTCTCCAGAGTCCTCCAAGAGAATATGGCCCTAACAATTCTATGCTATTTAATTCTTACCACGGGAATTATAAAATAATACACTGACATTATTATTTTGGCAATTCATTTTGTTATACAGTTACAGCAGATCTGTGAAACTAACACCATGTGAAAAACTTGGTAGAAAAAGTTTATCCTACCTTGAAATATATATATATATATATATATATATATATATATATATATACATGGAATTTTGATAGAAATATGCTCATTAAAATTGCTTCTGGAGAGGCACCATGGCATTATGAGGAAATGGAAAATGCGGAACATATTATTGGAAACTGGTCAAAACAGTCGATCTTTTTACAGTGAGGAAGGAAAATTGCCCAAGGTGTGTCTAACTTTTCAGGGAAAGTAGGAACTGGTACTTATCAAATTAGAGATATTTACTGTAGATTTTCAAATAAAGACAGGGAATCATTGTATAGTCTATGTTTTTGTTTGTTTGTTTGTTTGTTTGTTTTTTCATATAGGAAAATACAGCCAAAAGGAGGTAGATTCAAGAAGGAGCTTGATGATTCAGAAAATTTTTTATTCAATTCGTACTGTAAAAGTCATTAATGTGTGCTCTAAAAGCCATCTAAGATAAGGGTGGAGAAGACTTCTTTGCCGGCCTTATGCATGTGGCTTATGAATCCAATCCACAATCTCATGGAAGTCAGGGACAGAGAAAGGGCCACCTGGAAAGGATCCCTGGGAACTGCACGTCTAATGACGTGCACAGAAACCCAACAAACGGCTTGGAAATGTTACAGCAGCTGAAGAAAATGCCACCTTGGCCTTAGGGGAGCAGAGACAGGAAAAGCTAAGAAAGTTATCAGACTTCTGGGACATACAAGCAGGCATACAGAGTCTTGCGGATGAGATTGCCCCTGGTTGCCCATGGGCCACATGGAAAGGCCTCGGCCTTATTCCCCAAGGTTCAACAGCTGCCCTGGGCCCAAGCACCCTGATATAGAGGGTTTTTATTAGGACTTTAAACCTAATATCATTTCCTCTGCTGGGTTTTGAAGTTATTGGAGAATAGTGGATACTTCCCCTCCTCCACTTTCTGCCTCTAGATTTGGAAATAACCTCCAGTCCTTCTATCACCATATTATTTTTGCAAGTAGAAATTTTTTTGCAGCTTTACACATCCACAGATAGAAATAAATTTAGTCTCAAGATGGATTAAACCACATCTAATCTAATATTACCCATACTTATTTTGTAAAATTTGGATGAGTATGGAATTATTGAACTGATAATTTGCCAGATATTGGACTTTATGTTTACATTAAAATTTGGGGGGATACTGTGGTAGGATGAACATATTTTGCAAATCGGATAGGAGTGAATTTATGAGGCCAGAAGGAGAAATATATTGGTTAGAAAAGCATTCATTTAAAAATCATGCTTATTGCAGAATAGAAGTTCATTTGAAAGTAAGGTCGTGTAGGTCAAATTAATTTTACCAAGCCAAGGTGGGCTGATGGCCTGTGGCCTTTTAAGAAGTCTATGTCTATAGTCTGAAGAAATACAAAACTATGCACAGGGAAGGTGGTCATGTGCAGAGGAAAGCAAATGTTGGGTGACGCAACTGAATTCTAAGACAGTGACTGTTGTAGGAAGTCACTAACAGTTACAAACAGGAAAGAAACAACGCCTGCACCCCAAAACTAGCAACAGAAGCACGTCCTACAGGCATCTCTACTTTCTGATTCTAGCTTCAGGTCTTCTCCAGAGAGTTGGAGGAGAATGTCCATGCAGTTGTTTTCTTACTTTGATCTACTGAGTTTGTGGTGTTTTGTTAAAGCAGGTTGATTTTAGAGCTAGACTGATCTGTGCTTAGCATTCTGTTATCTCTGAGTACAGAAAATCATTTAAATTTGGGAGTGTTTTTTATCTTGTTTATTCTCATCAAAGACACAAAATGCCCAACACCCAAAGTTAAAAAAGGAAAGATTTATCTAGCTCAGAGTTTGCAGAAGTTTTAGTCAGGGGCTGGGGAGATAGAGGCTGGGGAGATGGGGCAGTAGAATAAGCACTTGCCTGCAAGCTCAAGGGTCTGAGTTCAATCCCCAGTCCTGGAAAAAATAAAATAAAATAAGTTTTATTCAAATCAGCTGGCTCCAGGGAGGGTGACAGAAAGCAGACAGTAGTTCATGGCAATGGAACACAAAAAATCCAACAAGACAGAAGACCAAGACAACCCTTTTTCTGTCCCTTGTATTATATCCATTCTGCTGGGATTAGGGTGGTGTCAATCCAATTAGTGGGCTGACCAGCAGTCACCCACCCTTAATCTCAACATCTTTATTCCCAGCTTTGCGCAGTGAATCAATCATATGCTCTATATTTGGCCACCTCTAAACAAACCCTATGATCACATGAAACTTCAAAGAGAGATCTAGACACAAGCCAGGGTAGTCTTCAATCTGGGAAAGGGTAAAACAACAAACAACAGTCTGTTTGTTGAAGTTCTGTCTCAAACTAATTGTTTTAAAATATGTATTCAGTCAGTGATGATAAGCTCAATTACCTATGTTATAGAGTAATAGTGCCATGAAGCTTTTCTGCTGGAGGGTTGAGAATGTAAGTTAACAGACCAAAAATTGGAGAAAAGGAAGGGCTATGAGGATAGCCAATATTTTGGCCCTAGCCCTTCAAGGTCAGTAAGGACTCAGGACATAAGAGAACCTGTGCTGTAATATTCTATAACTCAGAGGTGTCCCAAATTTTCTGGTCAAGGATATTATGGGACCTCAGAGGAAGGGGATAAATGAACTATAGTGTATCTAAGGAGAGTCGGCCAGAGAAAAATGTTCAGGCTTTCACAGAAAGCAAACTGGTCAAGCAATGGCCGTGACTCGTCCTGAAGGCTGACACTGACAACAGTTCTACAAAGCACTGTACATGGTTCCAAAGCTAATCCTGAGGGGATTTGACCTTGGAAGATACAAAAGATGAATGTTTTCTTATACAGGTCTTGCTTTAACTTGCCCTTGATCACCCAGCGGGAAAACTTAATTACAAGGCATGAAATGCAGAGCTAGATTGGTGCGATGAGCTGTAGGAGGCTTGGATCAATAGCCTGCAACGTAGCCAGTTTCACTGCTGGCCCACTGCAATTGTGGAACATTGGACTGTATTCATCTGCTTCCTCTTAGTTCAAAGAGTATTTTTTTTTTTTCTTTCCTTACCAATATCAATTGGAAGGTATGTCATGCGCACACCCAGTGCTCTGTATTACTATTGTGAGGACAATATGCAGTGTATTAATTGTTAAAAAAATTAATGTTTAATGAAAGTGTTAATGTTTAATTATTTGATCAATCTTATATACCTATACCTATTAATCTAAACAGATTCAATGATGAAAATATGTCATATAACCATTGTTAAATTTTTCTGGTTTTGAAAATTCTGTACTATATGTACTCTTACTTGTTATTGCTTTTCTATTTTTGTTTCTGCTATTTTTAGTCTTTAAAATAAAAAACAAAATATGTATTCATTATTCTGTTTAATTATTGTTTTAAAACAAAACTGTATGTTAGCGGATTTTCTACTTAAAGAATGATCAAAATAAAGTCTAATCTCTTACTTAGAAAAACATTGCACAAAATAAGACATGAGAGTTTTATTACTGATTTTGAGTCAACTTGCATTTCCATCCTTAACTACGTATATTTCCACTTTTTTCCAATGCAAAATATAATAAGGCCTGTTTCTGTATGGATAAAACTGTGCTCAGTACACTTCCAACTTACTATGAATTATGTGTTCTGTTGGACCAAAAGCATTCTCCTCTACTTTCCTGTAACTGTGCATATGATTTCTTTACAATTACCTTATACTCACAAGAGTCCATTTTTCTACATCAGTTGAAATTGAGCATGTCTTTGAGATTCTTTGAATGGCAGAGGGCCAGCAATATTAATGAGACAGGCTCTGCTCTTAAGAGCTGCTCCGGATGAAGAGCTAGGTGAGGTGAATCAGAACAAGCTTTTGGAGAAATCTTGACAGAAGGGTTCTCTGAATGTTTACGAGTAGAATAAAGGAAAACTCTCTCTCTCTCTCTCTCTCTCTCTCTCTCTCTCTCTCTCTCTCTCTCTCTCTCTCTCTCTCTTTCTCTCTGTCTCTGTCATTGTCTCTCTCTCTTCCTCTCCCTCTCCCTCTCCCTCCCTCCCTTCCACCTCTCTTCACATACACATACACACATGCACACGCACATACAGTTCTGCTGAAAAATATTTCTAAGCAGAAGTCTGTATTCATGAGACAATTGTCTATATTGTCTGTATATTTTCTAGTACATATTATTGGATAACTTCCTGGAATAAGATTGTGGAAATGTGGTTTATTTTTTTCAAGCTAATAAACTTAAAGTACTAGTAAGCACTTTTTATATGACATATTCATCATAAGAAGTTTGTACCTATACATGATATATCCTAATTCCTCTTTCTTATTAATTCCCTCCATCATTTTGACCTTTCTTCCCCTTCTTGTTTATAAATCGTCCTTTCAACTTCATCCTTCCTTTGTCGTTTTGTCTTGGCTCTTCCTTCATTTCCTCCTCCTTCCTTCTTTGTTCCCTTTCCTTTTCAACAAAATGTAACTATTTCGCAACACCTACCTTAACACTTTGGTCCTTATTTACACATTTGGATTCTTGCTCCAGAGAAACAGTGTGAGACTTACCCATGTGTGTTGAATTTGTTTCACTTTTGAGTTTGGTCTCAAGGTATTTATTTCCATAGAAACAACTTGAGC
>PVJA010000978.1:70470-140436 GCA_004027025.1 Myocastor coypus
TTTTTTTTTTTTTTTTTTTTTTTTTTTTTTTTTTTTTTTTTTTTTTTTTTTTTTTTTTTTTTTTTTTTTTTTTTTTTTTTTTTTTTTTTTTTTTTTTTTTTTTTTTTTTTTTTTTTTTTTTTTTTTTTTTTTTTTTTTTTTTTTTTTTTTTTTTTTTTTTTTTTTTTTTTTTTTTTTTTTTTTTTTTTTTTTTTATGGAGAGTTAAATTCATTATATAAAACCACTTCATCAGACAGAGGGGATAGCTCAGTGCATATTCCTGACAAGCTCAAGGTCCTGAGTTTGACTTTGGTACAATAAATAGATAAATAAGTTTTGAAAACATACCACTTTTTAAAATCTATTTCTCGGTTGATGGAGATTTGGTTGTTTCCAAGATTTAGGTATGTCAAACTGTGCTGTTCACATGTGAGTTCACATGTACTGCTGTCACACGATGCTTTTAATGATTCTGAGAAGATACCCAGGAAGAGAATAGCAAGGCCAAATGGGACCTGTAATTCTAGTTGTTGAGTAATCCTGTTAGAATTTGTTACTGGCTAATATCTTGATAATAGCCATCCTTTCTGTAGTAAGAAGGAATCTGAGCATTGTTTTAATTTTGCCTCTATCAAATAACCAGAGTTATTAAAAATGTTTTCTACATTTATTTGCTATTTGTATTTCCTTATCTGAGTAGTATGAACTCAACTCAGATATTCACTTCTGGATTAAGTTTTTAGATTTGGGGTGCTCAATTTTTTAAAAAATTCCATATATGTTCTGATACATTTTCTGACTATGATTATTTTTGCTTTTCTAAGTCTCTTCTGATTTCAAATGGATTTTAGGACTACTTTCTCTACTTCTGTGTGCTATTCTAATGATGTTTTGATTGGGGTTGTACCAAATTTCTGGAAGTAATAGAAATGTGGCTATTTTGACAATGTTGTTCCTTCCTACCCATCAATAAGGACTGTCTTTTCAATTTTTGATATTCTCTATAATCTCCTTTTTTCAGAGTACTTAAATTTTCAATGAAAAGATCTTTTGTTTGTTAGCTTGAGTTTTAGGTATTTCACTTTTTTTCTATTTTATTGTACATGGAATTATTTTCCTTATTTCTATCTCAGTGAATTTGTTGTTTGTCTATAAGAATACTATTGATTTGTGAGCATTGACAGTGTAGTCTGGTATGCAAATAAGATTATTTATTAAATCTACAACACATTTGGTGGAGTTTTTCAATCTTCTGTGTAGAGTATCATTTTATTTGCAAAAAATAGTAATTTAAATTATTGTTTTTCTATCCTTACTCTGTTTAAATTTTTTTGTCTAATACAAATAGATAAATAAATAAATTTTTTGTCTGGAAAATGGTTCCAGATCTATATTTAATAGTAGCAGCAGTGGAATTCTTGCCTTGCTTATGATTTGAGAATGAAATTGTTCAAGTCTTGTCCATTTAGAATGATCTTAGCTGTTGTTTTGTCAGAGGTGGCTTTTATCAAATGGAAATAAAGTCTATTTATTACAATTTTCTAGTTCTTTTCATCATAATTGGTTGTTGGACTTTGTCAAATCATTTTTTTTTTTCTGAATCAATTCAGATGACCAAGTTTTGGACTCTGAGATATGATGTATCACATGCACTGATGTTCATTTATTGAACCATCCCTGCATCTCATGGACACATCCAACTTGGTCGTTGTATATAATCATCATTTGGTGCATTTTATTTGTCAAGATTTTATTGTGAATGTTTGCATCTATGTTCATTGGGGAGATTGGTCTGGAGTTCTCTTTTTTGGTTGACCTTTTCTCGCTTTTAATATTACAATAATTCTTACCTCCAGAATTAATTTTTGCAATATTGTTTCCCTTTCAATTACTTTAAATCCTTTTGTCACTAGTGTTTTCAGTTCTGCTCTTGTACAATTTAGCAATGAATCTATTAGACTTGAGATTTTCAAGGTTGGTAAATTTGCAATTTCACTGCCTGATATAAAATTGTTTAGAATCTTTATATCTTCTTCATTCAGTTCTGGAAATTCATGTTTCGAAGAGCCTGTCCATTTCTTTTGTTTTGTTTTTCCCATCTTGTTAGAGTACAGGTTCCCTAAGTAGGTATATATGATCTAGATTTCTGCATTGTGTTTTCACCCTTTTTACTTTTACTTTCATGAATTAGAAATATTTCTTTCGTCTTTGTATGAAGTTAGGTAAGGGTTTCTTAAATTCATTTAATTGAACTACACACTCTGATTCACTGAATGTATTTCTTTTTTAGTCTCAATTGCATTAATTCTAATCTTAACTTTACATTTACTCAAATCAGTTTGGGGTTTGATCTATTTTTCTTTACCTAGAAATTTGCAGTTCACGAGCTGGGCGTGGTGGCTCACACCTGTAATCCCAGCACTTGGGAGGCTGAGGCAGGAGGATCGTTGTGAGTTCGAGACCAGCCTGGGCTACAAAAGTGAGCTCAAAGCCAGCCTGAACTGCACAGTGAGACCCTGTCTCAAAAAAATAAAAATAAAAATAAAAATAAAAATAAATTTTGCAGTTCAACATTGTTTTGTTATTGTTATCTTGAACTCTTTTGTTTTCCTAACAGAATTCAAAGTATAAATTTCCCTGATAGGCTTGCTTTCATTACCTCCCATAAATTCCACTATGCTGTATGGGCATTATCCTTTAATTGCTTCTTTAATTTTGTCAGTCATTAGTTTTTCGTAAGAGTATTAACCAATTTTCACGTATTTATGTAGTTTCGTGGTTGCTTTTGTGTTGGTTTCTTATTGCATTGCATTATAGTCCAACCATATGCGTGGAAAATTTTAATTCTTTTGCATTTGCTAAAGCATGTTGTATGGGTTACTAGGAGCTGTACTTTGAAAATTCTCCCATGTGTAGTTGAAGGTAATGTATATTCTGATGTTGTGGGACAACTCTGGGGATCTACTAAGTTCATTTATTCACAGGCTTGTTTTAATTCTGATATTTATTTGTTGGTATCTTGTTCAATTGAACTATCTAGTTGTGAATGTGGAGTATTAAGGTACCTCATTACAATTGAGTTATTGCTTATTTAATTTTTTAATGTTTGTTAATATTTGTTTTATGCAGGTATGTACATAAGTATTTGGTGCATATGCATTTATCATTGTTATGCTTTCTTCTTAGTTTTTATTTAACAAGTTTGTAGTTTCTTTATCGGGCTTGGCTCAAAGTTTCCATTATCTGCAAATAGAGTAGGTAGCCCTGCATTTTTTCTGGGTTTGTTTTGCATGGAGTATTGTTTTCCAATTTTTCACTTTCAGTGTATGAATTTCTTCTTGATTTGAATCTGTTTCTTGTATGTCCCATATTGTTGGACCTCGCTTCTTATTCCATTCTGCTAGTCTGCTTATTTTGATTGGGAAATTGAGTTCATTTACATTAATTGGCATTCTGCTAGTCTGCTTATTTTGATTGGGAAATTGAGTTCATTTACATTAATTGGTTTTGCATTAATAAACCATATTCATTGGTTTATCCTTTTCATGCTATTTTTCTGTTATTGGTTCCCTGTTTTTTTTGTTTTTTGTTTTTTGTTTTTTTTTGTGTGTGTGTTTTTTTTATTTACTTGCCCTCCCTGGATATTTTTTTCTGATATTCTTAGAATTATGGTCTTCCTCTTCTCAGTCTCAAATATCATGCAGAACATTGTGGAGGATTTGTTTGACCATCATGAATGTCTAAAGTTATTCTTTGTCATAGAAGTATATTTTTCATCATTTATTTTGACAGATATTCAGGATAACACAATCTGGTTTGGAGATTTATTTCTTTCAGTGCTTGAAATAGCTCATTCTGAGGTCTTCCCGCCTTGAGGGTTTGTGTTGAGAAGTGTCATGTGATTCAAATGAGTTTTCCTTTATGGCTGGTTTGTTTCTTTTCTCTAACTATTATTTCTGTTCTTATGTTGAATTACTAGAATATTGATCATTGTATTCCTTGGTGTAGATTCATTTTGGTCATGCATATTTGGAGTTCTATGTGCCTCACCTAGTTGTATGGCAAATTCATTATCTATGGTTGGGAAGTTTTGTATAACTACTTCTGTGAAGAGGATTTTATGTTGCTCACCCTGTCTTTACCTTTCTAAGTGGCTTTGATCAACTTTATGTTGTTCTTCTTTGTTTCATCCTACCCCTGTTGGTTTGATTTTTCCTGATCAATTTCAAAAATTTTAAAATATTTTTCTTTATGCAGATACTAACCAAATCCTGTCTTCTTGATTTGATATTCTATTTTCACCTTTGTACATTCTTTCTTTCTGAGTAAGGGCTGATCTTGTCCTCTGGATGTGGGGGCTACTACTGGACTTCAGTGACAATGTTTGGTCGTCCAGTTTTTCTTATCAAGCTTACCTCTTTGACATTCTCCCAGACACTGTGTCACCCTCAGGAAAGGAGGTGGTTTTTCCCAGACCTGGGAATGGTTGGATCCTTCCTCACCTTGCACAGCTTCCTCAGTTCCACACTACTAGCTCCCCTGACTTGGTGATCTCAGGGTGGGAGCTGCCTTTGTCTTACCATAGACCAACTCTACTAGCCTACTTGGACTTCTGGCCTAAGGCCACTCGACTGGTCACAAACAAGTGGGACAGTTCAAGTCATTTGTACTGAGGGCTAAGGCTTGCTTTGGCAGTCACCAGAAGTGAGTCTGGCTGGTCCTTTTTGTTTCTTCTCTACAGAATTTTCTTTAATTGTCTTTCCAGCTGCCAGAAGGCCAATGTGGCTAGATGGCTCTTCCCTCTGTCTACCTCAGACATTGGCTGAGAAGCAACTCCATACTATTTTGCTGCTGGGCTTTTCGCAACCTTTGAAACAAAATGGCAGCCTCATTTGTCCACTTCTGTTCCACTTGTCCGTGCCTCAAAACAACAACTTCACTTCACTCACCAACTATTGACTTTGCTGGGCTGCCCAGTAAGCAGTGTGCGGGTGTTCTGGGCTGCAACCAGGCTTAAAAGTCTGTGATTCTCAAGTTCCCTAACATTGTGTTCTATGAAACATACACACACACACACACACACACACACGCAGGGAAAGAGGCAGAGAAACGGAGAAAGCAAAGATTTCTACACTTGTGATTTACAGCCATTTAAAATGATTATCCCTTTAGAAGCTATGTGACTTCTCACAACCCTGTTCTTATCATCACTGACACAGACTAAATCTTTTGAAAAACTGTCCTTTATCTCATATCTATATCAATATAGCTATCAATATCTAGTATAGTACTCAGTATACTAAATGGACCAGGACCGATAACTCAGTTTGCATCTCATGAGGTGTGATTGTTTTATCAATTTACTTATCTTTGCTCGTGGTCTGTTCCCAACATATGAGAAAAATAATAGACAATATGCGAAGTTACTTCTTAAATTCTTACAACTGTTAATGTTCACGGCGCCACTAACAGGTCATAACGGAGGAGGCAGAGGTGATGTTTCCATACGGCAGTGTCCTTGTTGGGTTTTAATTTCATAGCCATTGTAATTCTCTCCTAGTGGTTGCACATTTGTATCCAAAAGCATAGTGCTTACTTGAGAAAAAAATGAGATCCAATAAAATCACCATTTAGAAATGCTTTAGATTTCAATCTGAAATGTACTGGAGTCTTCGAGTCAAAGATGAATAATACGTCATCATTCTCCGCTTTGTCATTATCTACAGAGCTACTCTCTATTGATTTTTTTAAAGCTTATCTGTAAACAAAACACATTCCCTTGCCTTTGAGTGGAATTTGGAGCAAGTCAAAGCAATAATGGCTTTAGGCAAAACATATGCTTTGTCTTTATCATTGTGCTCAGCAGTGGCTCCGTGCTCCATGTTGATGATACCTTTTTTTTTTTTTTTTTTTAACTATTCCGGCTTCTATCCACTTAGAAACATAATAAAAGTGGTCCCTGTAATCCAAAATAACCTTCCGGACTGTGTGCTTCTTTCCATCTGAATTTGGAGAAGTCAGAAAACAGATGTACTCTTTTCATCTTTTCTCACTTTGGAAATTGGAAACCTGCAAGTTTATTGAAGAGAAAATAGAAACCAAAGTGTGCAGTTTTACTACAGGCTAACAAACAAAGACTCAGTCTTGCTCTTTAATGGAAGATTCAGAGAGATGATGCCGGTGTCATGAGGTGTCACACAGACAGGAAACAAAAGTGGCAGCTGGGGGCTGTGGCAGTAGCTAACAGTGAACACTCACTAATTAGAGAAATGCAAATGAGAAACAGTTTTCTGTACCCTGGAGCCACATGGAAGCCATTAGAATAGGCAGGTTGCAAAAAAAAAAAAAAAAAAAAAAAAATGCCTATGTTTTGGAAGATTTTGGGTTAAGATGTGGCTGGCTTATACTTAGTGGTACACAGTGAAGTAGTGGCTACAGCTATAGAAAAAGGGGTTGAATGCAGGGCATGCTTAAATCATTGAGAGAAAAGATTTTGACAGGCATAACTTGCATGGCCTACTTGGAAAGCCTCTTGATGTCACAGAATCTATTATGCTTCTGTACACTATTCTGCCTTTGATTTAGTGCCACTATTTACTGGGAGGGTTAAGGAAGAAAATGGGTTTCATATTTTGATTTCTAACCAACTGACAACTTATGAAATGAAAACCACAGCTGGTGACAAGAATAGATTTAAAATATCATCTTGTAGTTTGTTTCGATGAGCAAAATGTACAGTTTTCCTTTACTAGATTAAGGAACACTTAGTTAGAGTTCCTCGATCTTTTGTTTTTAACAAAATTCATTAATAACTGCTCGTTAATACTTGTTCATTTAATGAACAAACGTCCATTTTCTTCTGCCAAAAGCCTATTTTTAGCTGGTAGAATGTTAGGCTACAGGTTAGTGACTCTTAGTTTCAAGTTTACAGAGTCCACGGAGACTTTCAGGATAACACAGGGAAATATAAACCTTCCAGGGTTTTAGGAAATAGCATTTATTAAAATGAATGTGTATTTTTTTTTTCTTTTTAAGGAAAAGGTATACGGCTTCCAGTGCATGTTCAGCAGAGCCCTTTTCTAGCTTCCAAATTTAAGAAGCACACTGCTGTCGCGCTCTCCCTATCACAGCTCACGCAGTCTTTAGCGAGCGTGCACACGTATTTCTCTCCATGCTTCTTCATTAACTTCCACTAACACAGGGAGGGGCCGCTCACACTGCTCGAAATAACTACAGTGCAAAAACGTCAGACTTCTCTTTCTTGCCCAGCCCTTGATGCTGTAACTCAGATTGCATTAGAGCCCGGGAGCCTCAGGTCTCTCGCGGTATTTCAGATCTTGCACCTTGATTCTTACAGCCCTGTACAGAGGATCTGCAGGGTAGTCTTTCCTGTTCAAGCAGAGACACATAGCAGGATTTAATGAAGCCCCCCCCCCCAAACACTGGTTCATCTCACAGACATTCGTCCGCTTGCTGTTTCTCCTTTCTTTCTGTCTGTGCCTGTATTTATTGCACTCAATCTGAGAAGGGTCCGTGCTTCTTTTATTTTTCTCTGTTAACATCAATTCATGCAACTCTGGGTCTAGAATACGAAGTGTAGCACTCCCTCCTGATCCCACCACAGCCCAGTACCAATTTTGCAAAATCTGTTTCCTTATCTGAAAAATAATGATGATGTCTATGCATTTGTCCTTCTAGAGGTGCTGGGAAAAAGATAGGGAGCATTTATAAAACCTTTCTTTTAGGTACCGAGAATCAAACTAAGGACCTTGCACTTCCTAGGGAGGCACTCATGCCACTGAACTATACCCCCAGCTCAAAACTCAATTTTTATGAAACAAATTTTCTAACAATTTGTTTGATCATATTTATTTTAAGATAGCTTGATGCCTGTGATAGCATTGTTTATATTTTTGGAGAAAAATAGTAGTGGCACTTGATTTGTATTAATTTAATAACATTTCATTTCTTTGGAAGTTTGGACTTTTCTGTCCCTCTGCTTAACTTGCAAAACTCAATGACCGAGCCGGGCATGGTGGCGCACGCCTATAATCCCAGCACTCGGGAGGCTGAGGCAGGAGGATCGGTGCGAGTTCGAAACCAGCCTGGGCTACAAAAGTGAGCTCAAGGCCAGCCTGAGCTGCATAGCGAGACCCTGTTTCAAAAAGATAAAAAACAAACAAACAAACAAAAAAAAAAACTCAAAGACTGAAAAGAGAAGGGAGCTCTGTGCTAGTGTTTTGGGGGCCAGGGGAGGAAGGGTCTTCTTTTTTACTTAATAATTCTGCAGATGTTTCAATTTTCATGTTATATGCAAAGAAGACTTGCTTTATGAAATGATACACTTCTGGTGCTGGCAGGATTTAACGTTTGCCCTGTTTGTTCTTAGTCCTTCTTTATCTAATTTCTGTAGATTCCCCTGTAGTTCCTATTTGGTAAAGGAAGTATTGATTCTATGTCATACGTTGGAAATGCTTAATTTAAAAATAATTGTAGGTACTCACAGCTAAGAGTTTGCCTTGTATTTCAGAGAAGATTTTGAGCTAGGATTTTTCAGAAATTCTGTAACTGGTAAGATTTGGCCGCTTTTAGGGAAGGATTAAAAGCACTTTAATAATGAGATAGACATTCGGCTTTGGGGGCAGGGCGGAATGCTATAGCTTAGATTTAACCGTATTCCAGAAGTCTTACACTGGGAGGCAAGGCCCTGCTGTGCCCAGTCCCTCCTTCTGCTCTGAGTTTCAGGGACGTGCTATAGTGAGCAGCTTCTTTCTGCAACATTTTCTTCTCAGATGCAGAAAATCATGAGCCAAACTCATCAACAGTGTGGTGAAAAATCACCCTCTCTTCAAGTGGCAGATGTCCAGCATCATGTCCATAATATGTTAGGGACTGCAACTAGCACGCCATGAAGAGCAATGTGGTGGATCTACACACAGGACCAGGGATACTTAGCACTGTAGATAGGCAGGCATTTATGTCCCGCAAGAAATCATTGTGTCAATTTCTATTATTTTAGTGAATCTAGATGACTTCTGGTGCCAGGCTAAGGGACAGCAAATCCTTAAAAAATCTCAGTCTTTCTTATTTTAAGTAATTGAATTCATATTTCCTTTCCATAAAAATATATTTATAATAAATAATTTTAAAGAAATAAATACATTTCTTCCAAATATCCTAAACTATCATGGCAGTAAAACTTCTATTAAACTTAGCATAAGCTCATATATTATTGTATAAATACCTGCATATTTGCATGACAATATGTTTGAACGTCTCTCATATTACCTATTCTATTTCTTTTGGTTGTATTTAGTACTGTGAATAAGGAACATAACAATTGCTACAGCACAGTAAGTATATTTAATTATATGACTACAGGTTCAAATCTGAAGTTAGAAGATATTGAAGGAACGATTATAGCCATGTAATTCAGATGCAATGGACTGTAATAAGTATCACTGTAGGAATGCATAGCGTCTAATGACGCCAACAAAGGGTGGAGAGAGAGAGCTCTGACGGTCATGTTGAAGGAAAGCCCCTCAGAATAAAGATTTTGTAGAATACTTGGAATTTGTATTTAGTTGGTTCTTAGTACAGCTGATAAGCTGGATAAAAACAGCATTATTACTTATGAATAAGACTCTAACATAGCATTTTTTCTTTTATTCTATTTTAACTACAACTGAGAGGACCAGAACAAGGGCTATTTACCAGCACACATATCTTCTTATGCCAGACATCGCAATGAAAGCCTTTCTGGGTGGAAGGATTTTTCTTTTTCCATATGAAGACACCTGTAGCTGTGCTCAGTCTCCAAATTGCCACTAGTGATGAAATGTGCTCTTAGGAGTATCCTTTATAATTTTTTTTTCGTAATACGGGAAGAAGCAAGTATATTTGAAGCCTGCCTCACATTCTCCTTTTACAAAGAGCAAGTACAATATATCTTAATTGATTTCTACCTTTGAAAGTGCTTAGGGTCAGCAAGATACCTCAGTGGACTGAAGTGCCTGCTTAGACAAGCTTAGGCAAGTGCAGGGACCGCGTTATGACCCCTGGCACCACATGCCCCTCAAGCCCTGCTCCTAGGGCCACCTGATAGGACTACCAAGTCTGGGCATGGTGGGGCACGCTTGTAATCCCAGCTTTGGGGAGGCTCAAAATATGAGGATTACTAGGAGTCCAAGCCACATGGTGAGACCCTGTATCAACCAAGTACATTTATTTAAAAAGTGACTGAAGTGATGTGTGCCACATAGTAGGTCTACATATTGAGATGATATAAGTTTGTTGTAAATTCAGTTACACTTTCCATCAAGTTTGGGCTGCTAAATTGTGAACATATTTTTACTTCCTGTCTCATGAAATATAAGCCCTCTAATCCCATATGGCACAGCCTCCAGAAGCATATGGAGAAGACAGTTTATAAAAGGTGATCTTTCAAGAGTCTGCTCCATTTAACAGAGGGGTGCGTGATTTTGCCAACACCTTTAAAGCTACTCAAAAAGAGGGGACTGAACAGGTCTTCATTGTATATGCAAATAATTGAAAAAAATCGACATAAAAATCTCTTTCATTAAAGCATGCAGCTCTTAATGATTCACAGTGAGGTAGTGTGAAGTGTGGTGGATTCCTTCTTGCACCCAATAAGACATCTTTTGTAGCGATTTTGTTTTTCATGTGTGTAGTACTGGGGATTGAACTCAGGACTTTGCGCTTGCCAGGCAAGCGCTTATTCTACTGCAGCAGTTCCCAACCTGTGGGTCGAGACCCTAATGGGGCTCAAAAGACCAAAACACAAGGGTCGCCTAAAGCCATCGGAAAATATATATTTAAACCCATGCTATGCCATGGTGAAATGTTATTTATTGAAATTAGTAACAAATATTTCTCAACATAAAATTAAATATTGTTTTTGTGATTAATTGCTATGTTTAAATTATGTTTGATTTGTAGCAATGAGAATACACAATGCACATCAGGTATTTACATTCAGAATTATAACAATAGCAAAATTACAGTTTTGAAGTAGCCACCAAAGCTATTGTTTTGGTTTGGGGTCACCACAACATGAAAAGCTGTATTGTGGGGTCACGGCATTAGAAAGGTTAAGAACCACTGCTCTACTGAGCTATCTCTCCAGTCCTGTAGTTAATTCTGAATATGCTCATATTGTACTTTTAGTTTTTTTCTAAGATCAAATAGAATACATAGATAATTTCAGTCCCTGCTCAGGGGACTTCGCAGAGAAGGAAAATGATACATTATTTACTGTTCTTCTATTACATAGAGCAAAACATTTCAGTTATATTATATTCTCTAAAGTTATATTTTATTGCATCTTAAATCAGCCTAAAACATAAATGACAATAAACTTTTTATTATATTTTAGAAAAAAAGATGAGTGGATAGAATTGAACGAAAGATTGTAATTCCTTCTCATGAAATGTGTGTCCTTTTCCACAAGTGGGAACTGTGATAATTAACTGCAGGAGTCCCCTCAAAGCGGCTAGATAATTGATAAACTATTGTTTCTGGTGTGTCTGAGAAGATATTTACAGAAAATTTTAGCACTTGAATTACGGTGCTCAGTAAAATGAAAGTCCTCACAAATGTGAGCTACCTTTTAAATTGTTGAGAACATAAAGGAATACGAAGGGAGAAAAAGAGTAAATGATATGCTCTGCTTAAACCAGGACACCCATCTGATGTCCTTTCTTCTTTGGACATCATTGTTTCTCATTTTGGCTTTGAACAAAGATCTGATACCTAAACCCCAAGCCAAGATCCTGGGATGTATCAGGCTCAATATCCGTGTTAGATAATTCTTTAAGTCTAATAATAAATCTTTACATGTCTATATATTCTATTGGTTATGTTTCTATGAAGAACCTTTGTGAATATAAAAATCATAGTAACTTAATCCAAATAATTATAAGAGGCCAATAGGCCAAGATATAGACTATACTTTAAATTATTGCAGAAGCAAGATATTTGTTGTTCAAAATACCTGGCAATGCATATAATATATAATTACTGTTGAGTGGATGTGGCTAAATATGCAAAGGTAGACACAATCTGGCTGTTTAGAAATCATGATAGCTGGTATAACTATGACTACAAAACTAAAAACTTAACAAAATGACTCAAAAGTGAATATTTATTGTAGTTGTTTACAGAATGTCTTAGAAGACCAGCTTAGGGAATACAAACTTTGAGGAAGACAGGAAGGATTTTTCACATCACAATTGTAATTTATTTTGCTTTGAAAGATAGTCGAACATCTTTCGGGCAATGAATGAAGACCAGCTGAGTTACTAGTTCAGAAGAAATAATCAATGAACCTTCTTTTTTTTTTTTTTTTTTTGTATTAAGGGTAGCATATTCAAAGAAGGGAATGGGGCCCAGCAGGATGGCTCAGTGGCCTAAAGCGCCTGCTTAGGAAAGCTTAGGTAGCTGCAGGGACCACGGTTCGATCCCTAGCACCACATGCTGCGCCAGCCCTGCCCTCAGGGCAGGCTGAGCTAGCCATAAAAATAAACAAATAAACAACCAAAAGTTCTGAAACAAACAAACAAAAAAAATTCTTAAAAAGAAAAAAAGAAACTAGAGTTTGTGATTCATTCTTGGCCCAAAGCTGAGATCAAAGGTTGTGAGTGTTATATCTATGCTAGGACGTAGTCTACATATGATATAAAAGACAGAATGAGCTTTACCTTTCTCTCATTCTCTTGTTGCTTTTGCTCTCTTCTCTGCCATATGCTATCCTCCCTTTGAGCCATTCAGTTGTGGACTGAAATCTTTGTAAATTTTGAGCTAAATAAAGCTTCCTTCCCTTAACTTTGGGTGTCAGGTAGTTTGTCTCAGCAATATAAAAAGTAACTTAGACAAAATTTGGGGCTGAGAGCCAGATTTTTGCTGTGACTGTATCTGACCATGGGATTCTGGAGCCTCAAAATGACTTGTGGAAAGAGTTTAAAATGATTTAAGGATGCTGGCTGGCATGGCTTTGACTATTATGTATGGGAAATTCTGATCAGAGCTCTGAAGTCCAGAAGGCTGATAGAAATCTGGCTGGTAAAGACCAGGGCTGAGAAATTTCTACTGGGCTAGAAGGACTACAATGGTTACTGCATTCTAGGTGAGCATTACTACAGCTTGGCAGAAAGTTTTTTTGCATTTTGTTCATGTTGAGTCTTTGCCTGAGACAAAGACTAATTTTAGCAGACTAATTTACCTGGTAAATGATATTTCAAAGCAGTATAATATTAAAGTTGTGGCATATCTCCTGTTGGGGGCTTTTATCTATATTTATTTTGAGCAAAGAGTCTAACAATGATTTTAAACGTTGGGTGTTTTTCCAGAAAGAGTCAGTAAAGCTGTAGGTTGCAAAGATAGAGAAGAGGGATCCTGCCTTTGTGGAAAGAGCAAGAGAATAGAAAATATTTCATGTGGACATCACAAGAAGTGCTAGGACTCCAAGTTTTGCATCCTCAAGATTGCAAAAGTGAGACTCTGCTTTCCACACCATCAGCTTCACAAACTGAGAGGAAAGACCCAGAGAACCAACTTCCAGTGTGGTGACAGCCTACAGAATTTGTCCCTCAGAACTGAATTCAGAGTGTTCAACAATCTTAGCACTCTACCTCTGCAGCCAGGACATAAGGCAGCTTAGATACTGGTCTAGCTGGCAGCAGTTAGGCATCATCCATGTAGAGTTGGGTTTAGGTACATGCAGAATGGAAGAGTTGTGGGGTCAGCTCAGGAAGACTTTTGCCAAGATTTCAGGAGATCTGGGAAGCCAGGCAGTGTGCCTCTCAGAGGTCAGTGTGTGAAGCTGCACAGGTGAAGTTAAAGGTGAGGTGGCAACCCCAGAAGTTTGGAGCAGAGAGGAACATAGATCAGCTGAAGAAACCTTCAATAAAGGAACAGAGTGTACTCAAGGGAAGAGCTATGAAAGCTACAATCATAAAGAGTACCGCAGAGTTGGAATTCATCCTTTGGAGTAACCTCTTGTCAGAGATTGCATTAGATGCTAAGCTCTACAGACTTAATATTTGCTCTGGTAGGTTTTGAAATGACTTTGATTCCATTCTTCTTACCACCCTGTGTGTAAAAGGCAAATGCCTGTCTTGTATCAGTGAATGTTACAGGTGTTTTACATTCTTTTAACTTGTACCAGGGCTTATAGCTAAGAGTCTGATGTAAATTTCAAAAACATGAAAGTTAACCTTTTCAGCTTTGCTGAAACTGTTAGATTTTAGAGATGGACTAAGCATTTCTTGTGTGAAGAAATATACACTTGTCTTTGGCAACCTAAGTCTAGAATTCTATGGTTTGTGCCTAGATACTCCCGCCAAAGCCTCATGTGTCATGGGAGTAGGCTTTTTAGAGGTGGCTGAATCTAGAGTTTATGAGCAATTCCTGATCCAATGGTAGGATAAAGCATATGAGTAAACACCCTCTCTGGGGTGTGTAACCTGCACACAGAATCAAGGACAGAAAGAAGTGTGTCATCCTCTCCCTATCTTGTTGTTTTTTGTGGCTTCTGCTGCCATCAGTTGTTGCCTCTCTACCGTGTGCCACTCTGCCTGACAGCCAGCTGACTGTGGGCTAAAATCTCTGCAAAGTGTGAGCTACATAAATATATTCACTTTCAGCATTGGCTGTCAGGTCGTTTATCTCAGCAACGAGAAAGCTAAGATGCTTAGGAAGCTAAGGGGAAAATACAACAGATGGGAAGGACGATCAAATAAGGTGAAGCTCTCTATGCCTTTCTAAGAGTGGAGATCTTGCTCTAGATTTGGATCAGTAGGTTTTTTGTTTTTGTTCTTGTTTTTCCCAACATGCCTTTCACAGAGTTTAAACATGACATTCCTTTGCCCTAATTCAGAGATACAAAAGTCTGAAGGCAAGAAATGCTGTCACTGTGTTCAGGACTGAAATGTCTCAATGCTTGCAAGAAACAGAAATACACGAGTTCCATAAAAATATATTTGACCTTTCCGTAAGTAATCCATAATTAATAAGGTGGGAGTAAGCTCTGTTTTTGGCTGTCCCTGCGTATACGTATGTAGCTGTTATGAATGAAGTCCAAATGACAGAGCTATGATATCTAGCTTACTCTGTTTGACTCTAACACTGATCATTTTGACACTGAGCTGAGCTATCTTTCATGGTGAGCATCCTCTACGTATCTGGTACACTTTCACTTATCAATAAGTGATGCTTACATGACCAAGCCTTGAATAACTCAGCTATTTCTGAGCAACTCCCCCTCTCTCCCTCCGTCTTTCGCTTGTGCACTCCCAGCAGTCTCTCATGCTGTTCCTTTTCCTTTCTGTACACTGGCAGACGGAGCTACACGGGCTGCTTATAATCCTTATATTGCTCGTGACACTGTCTCCTAGAATGATAGTCAGGAGAGAGTCTCAGGCATTTTTAGTTCATGCCAAATCTGTGAACACAGGTGGTTTTTGCTGGTCCCTGTAATCTAACAACTTGTGTTTTTAGGGGATTTCACCCATACTTACATGGATTAACAAAATGAAACCAAGAAAAACGAAGTAAATTAAGTATTACGCATTTAAGCAACTAACATAGTCTATATTTTATTTATTTTTTGTTGTGAAGAGAAGTTGAAGTCCGCCTACATAGAAAACTTTCTGAGAGGCTACAGGCTAGTAGGAGTTACTATTTATTACAAATTTACCACTAAGTATATCTCTCACATTGATTCTATCTAATCCTTACAATAACCATAAAAGTTCCTTGCAATAAGCATTAGAAATCAGTATTATTAGTTTCAAGTTTTTGATGCTAAAACAGAAGATGGATAACTTACCTGTGCTCTTATAGCTCCTGAGGAAGAACTTTGATTTACATGTAGATTTTTCTACTTTCAAAATAGTCTACAGACTCAGGCTTTTATTTAAAACATGTACCCTGAAATACCCCTGCTCTGTCTTCTGTAAATTTCGACCATCTGCTGAAAAACTGGAGTATCACTTAGCTCAAACATTGTGTTATTACCAGAAAAAAAAAATGGCAGAGTAAAGACCATGAAAATCACCTGTTGCTTTAGGTTTTAAGAGCTGCATTTGCCCCCATCTGACAGTACTTTTCAGTGAAGCTGGGAAACAGAAATAGACTACCGGGTGGGAGTCTTAGGGGGTGCACAACCTTATGTTTCTGAGCATTTAATTTATTAAAATTCACAAAGAAAGACTTCATGGTGCCATCACTTCATCCAGCTGACATCACCAGTGTGGCCCAAGGGCTGTAGCTTGCTGCAGTCACCCTAGCAGCAGTGAACATATGGTTTTACTTCTCTGTAAAGCCTCAGGGCATCTGCCGCTCCCTTTCATGGATAATGGATAAAGGCTACCATATCAGTAGGTAACTTCTGTTCCATCAATATTGCCAACATGCCAAGAATGCTGAATAAATTTCAAGAGGTCTATTCTGATCTAGCTCTATTCTTTCAACAGTGAAAACTTCAGGAGGATCTGGGGCCAATGCCTCCTGTTTAACTGAACTTTGAGTTCCTGTATTATAAACTCCTTCCAGAGGAGTGTGATTGACAGTAAAGCCACAACTGTAAAGATCTCATTTATAGGTGGTGCTTTTGCTGGACCATTTCCTTCTTTTCATACATTCTAAGCTGCTCTTAGAAGAGAAAATACAAATTCTTGTTACAATATCAAGGGATTGTTCTGAGTATGCTTTAAATAATATATTTAAAGAAAATAAAGTGACTAAAATATATTTACACCTTATTCCCTTATATTCTCTTTAGCACCTAGACTATAAATAGTATCATTATTTTTGGTATTAATATTTCCCTAGCAGTCACTTGCAGTTTTGTCGACTTCCACTTGTTAAAGCTACACTCTATTGTTAAATGTTCAAGGAGGTAACATCTCAGCATGAATTTTCACAACACTGAGAGACAGCACAGTGGTTTCCTGAAGAGCATCAGAAGTGACTAAGTAGGGCAACGAATTCTCACAGAAGATGCATCTGGAAAGTTCTTCTAATTCCTGGAAGTATGGAAGCTGAATGAATGCAGAGAACATAGGCTTTAAGCCACTTTGGGCTGGGGCCATCCAAACTGAGAATTCTGGGTAATTTTCTGCAAGTTACTTAATTTTATGATGATTAGCACTTATGTTCCCCTTCCCTTGTGCCATACTTCAAGCACCCAAATTCATATTTTCATAACTCCCACCCTTGCCCATCTCCTAAGTAGGGCCTTGGTGTATATGATCTTTACACTAAGCTTTTAGACACTTTTTAATATCTATCCTGAGCATCACCTTTGATCCATCATCTCCACACAGAGAATCTCCACACAAGGCTGTGGCTTCTGCTGCCTGGCCCAGAGCCTCTTATGCAGCCTTTCCGATTTCCCTTATGACTCCT
Organism: Myocastor coypus; assembly: GCA_004027025.1. Classification (NCBI taxonomy): domain Eukaryota; kingdom Metazoa; phylum Chordata; class Mammalia; order Rodentia; family Myocastoridae; genus Myocastor; species Myocastor coypus. The sequence continues at coordinate 87,878 of PVJA010000978.1, forward strand.
TCCTGACCTCCTAGTGATGGCCACAACTCACTATAGCTCTGTGCCTGCCCGCCTTTGTGATCTCAACTGTGGACCCATTTTACCATGACCACTCTGATCCAGACAACTCAGCATTTTTGAAGCTTTGTAAACCCACCAAATCCACTCTAATTTCAGAGAATTTGCCAGTATGTTTCCTCCTACCTGGAACTGTTCTCCAAGATATTTGTCACCAACTTCACTTCATTAAGGACCTAGAGATCCCTCTTTGAACATCATATTTAGGCTGAACTTACCCCTAACCTGACACTTCGCTGTAATTATGGCAGTGGACATTGGAATGTAACTACGTATCCCAGGTTTGTGTATTTATTTATCTAAGACGGTAGAGATTGTGTGTGTGTGTGTGTGTGTGTGTGTGTGTGTGTGTCTTTCTTTTCTTTTTCCTTCTCTCTTTTTTGGAGACCTAAATCTTCAAGGATCCAGTGAATGTCTAAAACTAAAAAGCAATCATCACGTGCCTTGAATTCAGCAGCAAATGTGTGAATGAACCCCCACTTTAGAACAGAAATTCTTCCCTTTCATGATTACTGTAATGATTACGACTGACAAATAATTCCTAGCCATGTCTTGTAGAAGGTTATCATGAAAGATTTTATCACTATTACTACCCCTACTTTATTGTCTTAGAAAATTATGGAATGCATATTAAAATGTTCCATTCCTGAAATTATTTGAATCATCTTTGTTGTTACTGATAATTATAAAAATTCCATAATCAACCGGATGTGCTGGGATGATTCATAGCACTGTGACTGCCATCAGCATTGATATGTGAAATCGCTCACAATAGTTTATTCAGTATTGCTTGCACCGGTAGCACCACCTTCAAGTTGATTTCTACTTGAGTTAAATAAATAATGTTTCATATATTTTCTAATACATTACTCAATAATGTCACACTGAAAATACCTTTTATAGGCCAGTGACAGAGCTCAGTGAACTAACTAAGCACCTGCTTTGGCAAACATGGGTACCAGGATTCGATACCTGGTCCCACTTGCCTCTCACCAGGTCCTGGCTTGACTCCCAGCACCACAAAAAATAAAAAACTAAATTAAAAAATAAAAGAAATCCTGTACATTGGTAGTTGTTCTTTTTTTTTTTTTTTTTTTTTTGTCTTTTTGAGACAGGGTCTCGCTATGCAGTTGAGGCTGGTCCTGGGCTCACTTTTGTAGCCCAGGCTGGTCTCGAACTCTCACCAATCCTCCTGCCTCAGCCTCCCAAGTGCTGGGATTACAGGCGTGAGCCACCACGCCCGGCGCCTGTTCTTTAGGAATTATGGAAGCGATGACAACAACACTTTTCTCAAAGCACTATAATGGCAATTAGATAAAACAGCACCTGTAGGGTACCTAGAAAACACATGAAAGCTTTTGTGTTTCTTGGGACTGCACACCTTTTTCTACTGCAATGAACACGAAATGAGCCAGGTAGACCCTATTCTGGATCTCACTGTTATGATTTTTGCTAGACATAGAACATCTATGTACAGTTAAGTATGTGATCATCTAACTGCTCATTTACAATGTAAGGAGTCAATTTTTATTTATTTCTATCACTACATGTTTGTAGCACATAGAAATGGCAGTCAGTGTAGCTGACGGGACATTTACGTAACAGATTTTAATTCCTTCCTCTCTCTCCCTGTCCACTACCGTTTTATGTTTCTAGCATCAGATCATGACATGTGCATAGGAAAATGACTAAAAATATCATTTTTCAGTCTATCCACAAGTTTCAGTCCTCCTTTTTTTTACTGGAAAGTTAATTAAAATCCGTTTTTTCTACTATCTTAGATTCAATGGAAAATTGCCTTTTTTATGTACTTAGCACAGCTTTTTACAGGGTCTACAGTGTTGCACTACATAGACTGGACTCATAGTGATCCTCTAGCTTTTCAGCCTTCCAAGCCCTGGAATTATAGCCGTGTGCCATCATGACCAGTCTCAATTTCCATCTCAGAGTGCTCTGGGGGCGTGGCCAGTGCAGCAGGCCCCGGTTCAAATCTCAGGCCCTGTGTCTGCCTAGCAGGCACTTTAATCCACTGAGCTATCAGGCCGGCCCTTCCGTGGAAAATTTCCAAAGCCAAACTTACACTTAGGTAAGCTTAGAATTTGTCTATCTAAAAACAGCAGTGAGAACACTTTAGAACTTAAAGGGAGAAGAATTCTCTGATTACCATGCAGCATAAAATTCCCTTTCCTTTAAACGTTGCTAAATTCTCCCACTTGTTGCTACATAGGTGCTGGTTATAGACTGCAAAATGCTAGTTCACGTGATAAAAACGAGTTGAGTATATGCAACTTACAGCACTAACATAGAGCTTATTAAGCATAACTACTTCAGGTAGGTTTTTCCTTCATAGGGATTCAAAGATCTAGGAAACATAGAAAATAAAATGTCAGTATAAACATAAAGTAAATAAATCAGTTCAACTGTCACTGGTTTTCTATTTCATTAAAGTTTAGTTTTTATTTTCCCTGGTGGTAGATTCATTTTATAGATTTTCTGGACAATGTAGTTTGGGGTCTTATGTAAGTCTCTACAAAGCTTACTGATAGTTCATGTTTACTGTCTACAAAGTGTTAGTTGCAAAATTGCTTAAAAGAAATAAAAGCAACTGGCTTTCTCGCCAGATATGAACAGCCCATTTATGAAGGATCTGACTGGAAAGCCTCTTCTCAACACAGCTGTGCTAGCAGATTGCTGATCAGTGACTGACCTTTCTCATCAGAGCAGTTCAAAGCCTCTTCCAGCTCAGCTTTTAATTTAATTATAAACTGAAGGGAGGGAAATCCTTTGATACATCACTGAGAAAGAAGCTGGATCTTAAGACTGAAACGACAATGGTCTTTCCTATCATAGGGCCTGAGAACTGGGTGACAAAACTACAACTTTGCTCCACATCAGAAAGGCGTTTAGGATCAAAATCATTGCACGGCTCTTCAATTAATGCCAAGCTTGGGTAAACTACAATAAGAAAGCATATGTTCTCTATGAAGCCCAGACCCTACTTGAGGAAATAACTCTTTGAGCTGATGGTCGCCTTATTGTATTTGGCTGTGGTGGAGAAATTTCATTTTTATTCTACTGTGAAACCTTTTCCTACTGCTTTCCCATGTGAACCAGGACAGAAAATATCATATGGACTTACTTCTTCTAACACTGTTAAAATAGCATGTGTGATAATGAGCGGTGTAGGCCAAGTAACACAGTTTCTGATTAGGAGATGGGTAAGGACGACTCATTTAAGCTAGAAAGTTCTTTTCATGATTTTGGGTAGAGGCTTTAAGCGTATTATGACTCATCATTTTCCATTTCTATTTTCACCTGTTGTTCAATGATATTCTATGAAGTTTGGTACACGATCCATTGGCCAACATCCCCCGCAATTTTACCCTTGACCACAATTTTGTCCTTATGCGTCATAGGATTTTTCTTATATGAGAAACCTAAATATGAATAAAAACAAAACACAAGGAAGATCATGGGACATAGGGAATTAGATCTTTTGCAAAAAGGAAGGTGAGCAAGAGATTGAGGGGTAGGATGTTGGGGGACAGGGATGAGAAAGGCAAGAAAGTGCGGGGGGTACAGCACCAGCTCCCCACAGGAATGTACTCAGCTGGTACGGCAAGTAGGCTAACAAAAATAAATGGGGAAGAAGAAAAAAGAAAAGAAAATTGCATCTAACATTTCTCCTATTTTCTAATCTGTCTTTGCTGTTCTCACATTGATATCTTACCTCACTCATTCTATAGAGCTTTACATTGCATCCAGTTCATTTAACATAGTAATTTTGATTTTCACAGCTCTTTAGTATGTACTTTCTGTGCACCAAGCATTGTGTTAATCAATTGGAACAAAAGAAGACAATGAATTTCTGGTGTGCTGTGTGTCTAGCTGTCCCCTGAAGCCTCATGTAGTCACATGGCAGCCTTCTAGAGTGTGTGATTAACTCATAAACTAGTGCTGGGATTATGGGTGAGAGTGCTACACCAGGCCTGGGGCAGAGAGTCTGAGTGCGATATAAGGAGGGAGAGAGCCTGGCTCTCTGCCGCTGCTCCTCCCTTTTGGATCTTGCTGTTTTGCGGTTTTCTGCCACCATGAAATGCTACCCTCTTCCATGTCCTGCTCTGCCTTGGAGCCAGCTGAGTAGGGACTGAAACATCCACAGACTGTGAGTTAAATAAACTTTTTGTTCCTTAATTCTAGGTGATAGATGTTTTGTTCCAGCAATGAGAGAAAAGTAAAAGATACAGTCTCTTTCGCTGGAATGCCTGCAAATACGAATAGGTACGAGCATTGTGTCTGTGAAGACAGACAGTTGCAGATGGCCTCACATTGGCTTCCTGAGAGCCCAGGCTCTCCCCACTTAGCAGTGCTGTCAATTCCAAGGCCTCTTAGGTTCTTAAGTTCTATCTATTAGAAAGAACATGAGAGCAGAAAATCATGTGTGAGGTTTTCACTAGACACATGTATTGTAAGGGGTACTAACTTCATTCACATACGGTCAGATATGACTCTTGCAGCCGTACCTCTCTCTAGGGTGGCAAAGTACATTAACCGTCGAATGCCACTGCAACAAAGTGCCAGAAACTTTCGTGTCTTAGGAAAATATAAATTTATTCTTTCAGAGTTCTAGAAGTCAGATATCTGAAAAAAAATCTCAGGGCACAAGATCAAGATTTTTAAGAAGATAACTCATTATCCTGTTTTTTTAGCTCCCAGAAGCTGACTACTAGTGACATCTTCGTGGCATCATTTGCGGTTCTTGCTTCAGTGGTTACGGATTCTAGTATTGATTTGTGTTTTTGCCCTTCGCATATATAAGAACTGTTATGAGCTCACTGGGCTCTATTTAATCACAAAGGATAATCTTCCAGGTGAAATCTCTAATCACATCTGCTAGTTAGTCTCTTTTATCATAGAAAATGATATGTTTACATGACTTTGGAATTAGGACAGAGACATCTTTTATGGTTACCACTTAGCCCATCAAGAGGCATGCAGTATATCTCTGTTACTTGGCTGCAAAGAAACTGGCTTGGAGAAGTTTGCCTATGTCTATAATAATAACCACAATGCCTATACTATATATATATATATATATATATATATATATATATATATATACATATATATATGAGTATATATATGACCTTAATAATTTAGCAATTCTGAGTCAATGTCATTATTAATAAATTATTTAACTAGACTAATAAGATTCAGAAGATTTAAGTAATTGTCCAAAGTATCAATTAACTATTAGGACAAGATCTATACCAGGGTCTTTTTTAGTTTAAACACATAAAGTGTACCTTCTCATTACTTTAAGGCACTGTCCACATAGATTTAATACATCATACTGTTAGAACGTAGGAAAGGATTGTTTTGCTGAAAGCAAAGCTGCAGGGAAAACTTACAGGATCCACAGACACATAACTGTTACCTGGTACTAGCTGATAAATTATGGGGCTAAAGTCTGGAATTATCTCTTACATTGCGTGTCAATCAGAAGTTCCTATAAACTCATGAGTTGATGTAAATAGCACTTTAGTTCCGATTATTTTGGCCTTAAACTAACCTCAGATCCAGGATCTGGACTTGATTAAAAGGTTCTGGTCAGAAAATGTTCAAAGACAAAAATGTAGGGCAGAACACAGGGCAGAATCAAAGAGTCACTTTATCTATGTGCACAGAGTCCTGCCTGTCACTTCAACAGATCTTTACAGGGCAGCAGCGCTGTGGGAGGAGCGGCCTTTCCACCAGCTTTTGGATCAGGTGACCTTTGCTCTCATCATACTGCCACCTCAGAATGGCACACCAGATTTCCCTATCAGAGATTTTGGGTTGTGTCTACTAAATGCAAATGTGGGTGGTTGGATGTATGCTTTCTCATTTGCAGAAAGCAATTTACTAGGCCAGCACATGGCTGACCCGAGACACCCTGTGCTGAGAAACACGAAAGTGCACTGCTGTTGCTTTCTCCTAACAAGCACTAGGACGTGTAGCCCTTGTTCCTCATATTCTCCTCAGTGACATTAGCCAACCTTCCCCTGACTTTTTTTAAAAAAAAAACTATGTAACGGGTAGAAAAAGACACCATGATACGCAGTAGCAGAACGAGATGGTGTGTCCACCTTGTTTTCAATAAGTCAAAAAGTCCCCTCTCAGGAGGACGCCTTCTCCAGCTTCTGTAAGACAGCCCAGGATTTCAGGCAGCAGCACGCATGTCTGAAACTCCTTGTTGTTTGAGTCCTTAGTCAGGCACATCTGTTACCTGGTTAACCAGTGATGAGCTCTTCAGGGTTACAGCCACTGAGCTGAAGCAGGCTGTGCAGAGGCCGACATGCTCTACACTAGGACAGAAACATCCATCTACATGTGCTTAACAGATACTGAACAAGATCCTGTGCTTTGTCAGGGGTCATTGAGATGGTGCCGAGGGGTTTGTGCGCTGGCTCCATGAATGAGAACAGCAGTCTCTGACAGCACAACGTTCCGATCTTTAATAGCAATAGAATTGTATTTGACCAACTAGCCTCAGAGATTTACTGGGAGTCTCCAAGTGAGGTAATGTATTTGACAGCAGTTTCGTGAATGAAGACTGTACAAGTATTTAACATTTATATGAACGTGATGAGCTTTGTGTTCAATTCAGCACAATAATACTTTTAATTTTCAAAATTGTTGATGGGAAATCCAGTTTTTAGTAACTATCTCTCTACTTTCTTACATAGACTAACACAAGAATCCTGTAGTGGGGCTGGGGAGATAGCTCCGTGGCACAAGTGCCTGCATAGCAAGTGCAAGGTAGTGAGTTCAAACCCTGGTCCCACAAAAAAAAAAAAAAAAAAGAATCCTGTACTAACTTATTAAAACCTAGAAGGTCATTCATGATAATGCAAATATCTGGGTTTCATTGCACATTAGGATAAATAGAAACCTTGAAACATCAGAATGAAGTGCTCATGAATATGTAATGAGCAGCTATGCACCTCTGACATATTTAATTGTATGCACACTGAGTTTCCTGGCAAAATTACAGACAGTAAAAATTATTTTTATTAAAAATAAATATTATTTAAAATATATTTCCCCCAAAATTAATTATATCTTGTTCAGATTTGGAAATTATGCAGTGAATATGCTTGCAAACATACCTTTTAAAATTGTAGTAAGAAAATTGTCTATCCAAATCTTTCTCACCACCTCATACTAGAAATTCCATATAAATTAACTGATTAACTCTTGTCTAATTACTAAATAGTTTCCTCATAAAAGCAGTGGCATATTCACATTGACAGATTCAGGCCTTCTACACAGGACCCAGGATTACAAAATAATGCATAGCTTCATTGGGAAGGGGATTGGAAACTTTAAAAATAAAAACAAAAAACATATGTCCTTAAATAAGTGTGTAACATACTTAGACCACAAAAAAAACATAAAATGAGAAAGGATTAAAAGTAAATATAAACAGAAGTAATTCACATACAGTCATTCTTATTTATGATGTCAGACTTCCTTGCTATATATCATAGGATTTTTCAAAGTATTCCCTGTATAACATGGATTTACCTGTGCTCTCATTATGACAATGATGAATAAATTCCTATTTGCTGGTGCCCTCCTTCAGGTGTGATGCCAGGAACTCTTATTGCTCTTACTTACAATATGTTTTATAAAGCAAAGTAAAAAGTAGTGCTATCATCTCATCTTCTGTAAAAATAAACCTTATTCTCTGTCTTTTCCTGTCCACTCTTTACACACCTAACACGTAAGGCCATGTAATAAGCACAACAGCCTACTCATTTGTGTTTGCAATACTCTGAACCGGGTCACCTTCTAGTGTTCATGAAGGTCGTACTATCAGAAAACAATTCTCTTCAGTGGAGAGCTTGTGGTGGTGGTGGTGGACTCTAGGTGTCGTCACTTTGGGTTCCCTTAATTGGATAAACTAAAAGTGAAAAACGCTGGCTTTACCCTTAGCTCACTAGCTTAGTTGTTGCTTCCCTTGGTACCTGGCCAGTCTATCCTTGTAAAATCATGGATAGTTCAGTAACCTCGCGCCTCTCTTTTCGTCGCATGCTCCACTTCTTGATGGCTGGAGCTCTCATGTACATGGGGTTTTCCTGTGCTGCCCTACTCCCGGAGCGCTGCCCGCCAGGACGCTGGCCTCTCCACTGCCCTGTCCTGCACCTTACCACAGACTCTGTTTTTGTTTGATTCTTCAGAATGGTTGTTTCTAGCTAGAAGCTGCAATGAAAATGATCTGGTTTAATTAATTTATAAGAGTATGTGAAGAATTCACACTAACATGTAGATGAATTATAAATGTATCATTTAAATACCCATTCATAATAACGAGCCTATTAATAGCAACCATTCAGAGGCTATTAAGGCAATTCTTATCTTTACTGTGTTTTTAAGGTGTCTTTAAATGATAACATAGGTGACAACTGACTTAGTTAGATGTAATTACAGGTGCTAGCAGTAAAGACACAAATGTTGCTGATTAATTTTCAAACACTGTTTCCCAAAATACCTTCATCAGTATTATTTATCTTCAACAATAATTTGTCAGATAAGTATTAGCAGCACTTCCATTTTTGAAATGTATTTATTTCAAAATGAGCATATAACAAACTAAAACTGCAGTTTTACAGCTATTTGATTGTGGTCACAAGACAGGGTACACTGAATGGCCTAGACAAAGTTACCAACACTTGGCCTGGGCTTCCCATCTTTTTCATGGGAGATTGGAAAGCTTAACTTCAAGTGTGATTCCCACTCTGGAAGTGTAAATGAATTGGATAACAACTCTTAATTAGGAGCAAAATGATTCATTTCGCTGGTGATGTCACCCTCTCACAAACCTATTTTTCAAGTCAGTGAAGAATTACAGAGTAAATGCCGCATTGTCCCCTGACAGGAAATGAAATTAGCTGATGGATAAAAGTTTCAGACTTACATTCATCCTCGTTCAATAGCTTCCGGAAACACCACTGAATCTTTAATGGCCTGCCTCTCAATTACTTTAGCTGTGCAAAGGAAGTATGAGAGGGAGAATTTGGAAAAAGGGACAGGAGCCACAGAAAAGTTTAGCTGCAAAATAATACCTAGTGTTTAAGACAGGTGCCAATAAAATACATTTGTCTCAAGAAAATGTTGCATAAGAAGTGTTTGCTTAGGGTTTTGCCTTAATTCCTTCATCCACCGCTGTTCACTCTTTAGTGATAAAAACATTCAAGTACGATTTGCTCACTAGCCTTCTGTAATTCAGAGCATAGGTGTGAATATATATGATGGCATTTGTATACAATGATGAGTTATTCAGCTATGAGAAAGATAAATTGAAGCTTTTGTAGAGACCATACTCGTAAGTGCAGTAAATCAAGCCGGCATTCATAAACATTGTATTGTCTCCCTAGTGTAAGAACCTGAAAGAGTAAATAGGATTGGATAGGTACAATGGGCCCCGTGAAAGGGGAAGAAGCAGCAAGCAGGATCAGGGAAAGAAGAGAAAGAAAAAAGGAAGGGAAAAAGAAAAAAAAAAAATATATATATATATATATATATATATATATGTATGTGTACGTGCACAGGATCGCTTGGATAGCTGTGCTGCTGATTCCTGCCAGCCTATCGAAAGGAGCAGTTAACGGTGAATTTATTTCTGCCTCCTCTTCAATTTTTAATAATTGTTTGAACAATTTTGTATGCTGTGTGTCACTGATAACTTGAAGACAACAATATACATACGACAACCATTTTTGAATTTTTATCATTTTGTTTAGTGAAATTCTGTATAGTTTCTACATTTTTTTCTTTTCCTATTTTTTGTATTGTCTTTAATACACACAGGTAAATAGTTATGATAGTTAAACTACTAATTTCTCATAATTCATTGAAAAGCAATATTTGTGCTAATAGTGTTTGAAAAATTAAACACCTATGTCTTCTACTCTGAGCAGCTAATTTAAATATGGCAATATGTGAACTGTTTTTTTTTTTGTTTTATTGTCTTGCTTGAAATGTTTTAAAAATTAAAAAATATTTTTGTCACAAATATTTAACTTAAGAGAGTTAAGAAAATATTTAAAATGTTTCACCTGTGTTTTCGCTAATGCCAATTGCTATCCTGTCCAATTTGTACTTTTTCATTAGCCAATATTTTAGTTCTATTTTTTTTTTATATAATCCAGAGCTTAGATATTGTTTATGATTTTTTTTTTTTTTTTCAGAACCAGGGATTAAACTCAGGACCTTTCATTTGCCAGGCAGGCACCTGTGCCCCTGAGCTATCTCCCTGGCCCCGGTTTTTGTTTTTTGATATCTTTAAGTTTACATAGTTTTAGTGCCTGTTTAGGCAGAGCTCAGTGGGGGCTAGGGTTCAATCCTTGCTGTGCTGTGCTGGCATGGACCCCGGAATACACTGAGAGGGCAATTGAGACTGGTGGTGCTCTTGTAATCCCAGCACTTTGGGAGACTGAAAACAAAAGACTCACTATGAGTCTCATCTATGTAGTTAGACCCTGTAGACCCAGTAGACTTCATTCTAAAATAAAGAAATCAGTAAGTAAGTAAATAGATAAATAAATAATTTTACATACTTTTATCACCACTGATTTTTGGATCTTTGACTATTCTTTTGGGACTATGTTTCTTTATCATGACATCTAGGTTTTAGAAATTTTCTTAGTACTAGTTTGCAGATGGTGGGATTTCTAGGTATTTGCTTGTTTTAGAAGACTTTCAGTTTTGAAAGATGGACTTACTGGTAAAATAATGCTAGATTTATTCTCTGAGCACCTTGAAGAAATAGTGTTCTTCCCTGAGTAATTTGGTTGCTGCTATTATGAAACTGTAGGCCACTCTATTTCTTATAATTTTTGTGTGATCAATATGATACTAGTTGGTTGAGTTAAAATGTTTATTACATTGTCATATATCTGACATTTTAGTGTGCATTAGATGCCTACATGTGCATTAGCTGCAACATTCAAAATTTATATAAATATTGTGTGAGGTTTAGACATGCAGTTGGATACGGTCACTGTAATAAAATTCCAGGTAAGGTGCATATATTTGAAAGGAAGTAAATAAAGGAGTATAAATATAAGCATGTAACACTAGAGTTTTGGCAAATAAATCTTCCATATACCAATAATTCCTCTGAACTTTGAATATTGAGGCAGAGAGAAAAGACAGGAAAAATATGCAGGAATAAATAACCTGGTTTGTTCAGAGACTTGAAAACACTTTCCATGATTAAAGACCAAGTGGAGCAAGTCAGGGCCAGTGTCACATCGAGAGACGGAGGTCCAGGATTTCCCTGTACACTTATACGCTTGCTCACAGTCTTGGGCATTTGTATTTTTAGACATTTTGGCACATTTTGAAAAGAGATATTTTCTGCTGAAGCTTGCCTAAAATTAAATTTTTGTATGGGATGAGGCCAGAAAATGGATTCATATTTCTAAGACCACAAATTAATTCAATATTTAAATTCAAATTCAGTCGCTTATGGAAAATGTGAGGTAGCAATTCTGAAATGTAGAAGAAATAACTGGAAATATTTTGAGGAGATCATTATAGTTTGAAAAACAAGAAACAAGATTTAGAGGATCATAAGCTTAGTAAATATTATCTGATAAGATACACACAGAGCTCTGGGAACATGACTTGGCAGTGTGAACCCTTAACTTGCAAGCGCAAGCACCCAACTTTGATACTTTGATACTTGGTGCCACATGCCAGGCCAGCCACGGAACCCCAGGCACGCCATGCCTGCCTTGAAACTGGGTGTATTGGCGCACACCTGTAAGCCGAGTACTGGGGAGGCTGAGACAGGAGGATCATTACAAGTCTGAACTGCATAGCGAGAACCTGTACCAATGACAGCAACAGCAAAATACATATCACTTCAATCTGCTTTTTAACAAAAAGATATGCATATGGAAAATTATATACATGACTTGGTAAATTTACCAATTTACAACAACACTGACATCATTGCCATTTATTGCTAGTGTCTAATAAAAGAAGTGACTTTGAGTTTAGATCAATATTGGTCTGGATTTTATCTTACTATGTTCCAAATATGGGTTAAGCATTCATTTAATCCCTCTCAGCATCCTTTCTCCACTTATTCATTCATTCAATTGTCTTTACCTCTCTGCATGCTTTCCTTAATATACATTGATTGATCGATTGATTGATTGATTGATTGGCTTTTTGTTTAATGTTTGCCCAAAGCTTGCATTAGTCGGTTTTCTCTAGAAAAAAATGAGCCAATAGATGTCATTGATATGTTCATAGAAATGTATTTATACAGAGATGTGTATGTAAATATATATATATATATATATATATATATATATATATATATATATGAGAAAGAGACAAAGACAGAGAGATAAAGAGATTTATTTTAAAGAATTCGCTTCCTGGATTATTAGCATTGGTAAGCTGAAATCTGTAGAGTGGACAATCTAGCTACAAATTCTAAAATGAGTTGTGGCTGCAGCTGAAGACCTCAAGCCTGACTTGCTTTTCAGGGACGTTAACCTTTATCTGAAGGTGTTCGACTGACTGGATGAGACTGACCCATATTTAATCAGTCTATTGATTTAAATGTTGATCTCATTTAAAAACTAGCTTCAGCAATGCCATGCAACACTACTGCAACATTGGGGCTCATGTTTGGCCAAGAAAGGATCAACATCGGCAAGCCAATTCCACAACAAAATTAACCATCACAGTGCTAGGATCGGGAGAGTCAGGAGCTGATGTTATGGAATTTATAGCCTAGCAGAATTATCAAAGTTTCCCACATGATTTGCTAAGAGAGTGAAATGAACTGTTTCATATAAAATTAATAGCAAAGTAATAAAGAACACTAGCACCAAATGTCAATTCTTTTCCTCCTGTCTTCCTGTCTAACATGTGCACATCATTTACAGTGAGCATCAAGGTCTGTGATGCTAATACTCTGAGGAGTTTCTAAAGAGATAAAAAGAATAATGATGATAATAATAGCTATTTCTTTAAAGAACTCATAGTGTAGCTGCTACTGATGCAACTGCTTTGTAGCAGCACATTCAAGCCTCATAACTACTTGTTAAGATACTTCCGCTTGATTGATTTAGAAACCCAGGCACTGTGAAGAGAAGTTACTACACCAACTCCAGACAGCTCTGAAGGAGACAGTGGTACCCAGCAGATGCAGCTACCCTGGTTTATGTGAACAATTTGGAGACGTGGACCTGTCTACAAATGCATTTATGCAGATATGAGTATATAATGGATGTTGTTTTCAACTTACTTTCTTCAGTATCTTAGTTCTTTACAGCCTTAATGCTCAGCTAAAACTCCACCTGTTTTTTTTATTTCCTTTGTATCCCTAAGGCAGAATTTATCTTATTTATTTTGGTGTGGGAGATCGAACTCAGGACCTAGTACTTGCCAGGAAGGTCTTTATGCTACTGAGCTCTCTCCTTTGCCTCCTAATACTAATTTTAATTTTAACTTCATATCTATTTCCTCCTCTCTTTTATGTATTCCACATAAAACAAGAAATTATTCGCCTAACTCATCATTTTATGTCAAATCCCAACTGCACTGCCTGAGAGAAAAACAATGCTTATGTAATGCATAAAGAAATAAGGAGTCACTGAAAACTTTAAGTTCTACTCTGCATATTTCCTTAAGAGTTCTTAAATTTGGAGGCAATGTAATGAAATTATGCCACCTAGCCTGTTTCCTGTTTGGCTTAGTTCTCCTACGTGTAATTAAAGATCAATATGTTTTGAAGACAACCAACTTAATCACCGCAATTGTATGATTTAGATGATTAATGAACATGCTAATGATATTATAATATTAAATATTCAATGTAGTTATCAAAAGTCAATTAGGACATAATTGTAAATCAGCAACCCACAGTAATGAGAAGAACCCACCCTTTCTGGACTGCTAACAGTGAAAAGGTACTCTAATTGTCTTTCTTTCTGGCATTTAATTTAATATTATAAGGGAATGTGGGAAATAATTAGCTTATTGTAGTATAGTCAGGTTGCTGTAATAAAGTACCTTAGGCTGGAGGGGTTACAGTAGAAACTTCTTCCTCATGGTTTAAGAGACTGAGGATTTCAAGCTCCAGGCACCAGGAGATTTGATTCCTTCCTGGGCCTTCGCATGCACCATCCAGTTAAGTCTTGACGTGGAGGAGCCAAGGAAGCTCTGTGGGTTCTTTCATAAGCAATCTTCTTCATGAATTCTGAAGCCTCATAACCTTAATCGCATCTCAAAGATTCCACCTCCTCATTCCATCACACCAGTAGTTAGGTTGCAATGTTTGACTGGGGCTAATAAGACATTCAGATCATAGCATACATCCTATAGCACATTGGCGCAATCTCGAAAGTGATAACTCCTTGTAGTTGCAATTTTACAACTCCAAAACTTTGCAGCCTTTTTACAGCTGCTTAAAGAATCAGGCCTCAAGGAGAATGCCTCCTTCGTGGGGTTGCCTTAGCACGATCACGTTCATGTAGAGTTTTTCATCCCATCCTTTTTCCTCAATCCTTCCCTTGTGTGTCTATATTTGTGCTTACTACCTTCAAGTGGCTGGAGATAATTCTTTTAGTTTATGTGAATTAAAGGATTATGGTAACTGTTAAAAATAATACAAACCAAAATGTCTGCCTTGTAAAATTCCAGCAGTGTTAGGCCTTAATGTTTTTCAAAGAATGAAATAGGTATCATTGTCTTAATTGAATACCAAGAGTACTTACCAGGAAATACTGAAATAAGTAAAAATACCAAAGGAAAGAATTAACTGTGTCAGCATGTTCTCTGTCAATGAAAGTTAGAACATGTGAATTTGAATTCTATTAAAAGTTTGGCTTTTGACCAAACATTGATTGAGACTAACATGTACTCCTCTCAGTGTTTAGAAGCCCTAAACATGTGCTTCCTTCAGAAAGAGTGTTCTATGGTAGAAATACATTAGTGTTACCCTTAGCTAAATGACTGCACTTAGGTCACCAATATCTCTTACGCAATTACAGTTGACAGAAGGAAACTGGTCTACAAAGAATTTGAAATCTGCCTGAGATGTGAATCTGCAAAACATTCTTTTCTTTGGTGTAACAAAAGTTCATTTTTCCCACATGGACTTCCTAGTCTATTCTCATTATAATCTACCAAAAGCTCTCCAAACACCACTTATTAGTTACTTAATCAGATTTTTAGTTTTCAATTACTTCAAACATCAAACTAATGAGATTTTGCTGCAACAAGTGTTTGTGAAGTTGCAGTGAGGCATATTTAGACCCAATTGCTTTTAAAGACTCATCTAAATCTGTGAGAGGAGTGACAAAGAAATGAAAGTGACAGAGGTGGATGACGTGAGCCAGTGTCCCAGCAGGGACAAGTAGGATCATGAAATAATTAGATTCTCACAATATACCATTTTTGAAAACTAATAAGCACAGAACATTTTTACATAGAAAGGGTGACAATACAGATATGAGCAGACCCGTAGAAAGTAAATGTAGTAACAAATTTAGGATGTTATCATGAATTCGCATGTGTTCAAATTAAAGCCCTGATAGGCAGGGTCTGATTCTTGCCAGCTGCTTTCAGTGGCCGCGTGTTACTAGGCTTTCTTGTTACACGCTATGGAACATAAAATAATCCATGAAAAGTACACACTGGCCCATCTTCTATACAAAACTAAAGCTCAGACACACACAACCTGCCTTTCCTTTCTTGTTACTGTTATTGTAAACTTTTTGAAAAACATGAGAATAACACTTATTTTAACAAGATAGAGATTAAATTCTGAAAAGCATAATTAAATTAGCAAATATAAAAGACGCTAAATGAAAATGCTAAGAGGAAAGACACACCCATATGTCCTCATTTTTTTTTTTTTTTAATGTTCTCTAAATCACCATTGGCCAGGCCAGGTAGGAGCTGGAGACATCATGGGGCCTAACTCCATAGCTACACCAAGGCTTGAGCATTCTCACCACAGGGCAGGGGCATGATCAAATCGCTGAGGAAATTCAAGAACTTTCAGGTTTTTTGGAGGTAGGTTTATATTTAGAGCGAATTTTATTTTTGTTTGATACTCACTGCTTATTTTTTTTTCCAGCAGATGTTTTCAATTCTCCTTTAGTCTTCAGTTCCCCACCCTCTTTCTTTCTTCTTTCTTTCTTTCTTTCTTTCTTTCTTTCCTTCTTTCTTTCTTTCTTCTTTTCTTTCTTCCTTCCTTCCTTTCTTTCTTTCTTTCTTTCTTTCTTTCTTTCTTTCTTTCTTTCTTTCTTTCTTTCTTTTTCCTTTCTTGTGTGGAACCAGGCAAGCACTTATTCTACTGAGCTATCTACCAGTCCTATATTTCTCTTTTTGTTCCCTTCATTTCCTGATGCTATGATGGCAGGACTGTGGAGGAGAAGCCGTACTCTGGAGGCTTCGTTAGCTCCCTTCCTGGAGCCTAGGGGCAGGGTGGGGCAGGAGTAGCGTGGCATCTCCTGTTTTCCCCAAAGATGAAGAGCAGAGTGTTTTCCATATACCCCAGGACTGGACCATTTCAATTTGGCCAGCTAGATTGCCAGGTAGGCTCACACTGACAATGTAAAAGTTACAAAGAAAATTTCTGTTAAACTAGATTTTGTGTTCCAAATTTAATTAATAAATTTTTGGCCACCTCACCGAACCTCAAACTTCATCCCCGATGTATGCGAGGTAGCGCTAGCTCCGAAAGGCAGTCAAGTTTTCAATATTCCAAGGAATCATCTACAAATCAAAAACAGAGCTGTATTTTTCTGTGCTATAACTTGTAGGTCTTCAAGTTAAAGAGCTGAATCCTTCACCCACACAAATCTGTCACCAAACTCAGGTGTAGTCCCAAACTCAGAATTCAGCAGCAATGTCTATGGACAATGTTTTTTGTTTTTTTGTTTTTTTGTTTTTTTTTTTTTAAATGGGGATTCTACTGTCTTTGGTTTCCATGGGGGAAGGACATTTTGGATTATCCCAATGTTTAACATATTCAGGGAATAAGCAATTGCAGCCTTATTGAAAATTGTCACGTGACAATTTGTTGGTGATACTAAGAATACACCCCTACTTCTCTGCGTGACATTATATTTTTGATAGAAAAATAATTTCTTATTTTCATATTCTATTGATTTATTTATGTACCTATCTATTTATTTATTTACTTATTTATTTGATACAGAGTCTCGCTATGCAGCTTAGACTCCTACAGTGATCCTCCTGTTTCAGCCTCCCCAGTGGTGGGATTTCAGATGTGCATTGCCATGCCCAGTTTTCATGGCCAGCATGGCATGCAGGACCAGGGATTCGACCTGGGTCCTTGCACTTGCTAGGCAGGCACTCCTGCCACTGAGATATCTCTCGGGTCCTCCAAGCTATAAATTTCAGTTTTAGAAAGTTTAAATATAATGATGTTATCTAAACCACCCAGGCTGAATAGGGGCCATAGACATCATGGGGCCTATCCTGAGGGTTACACCAAGGCTTGAGCATTCTCACCACAGAGCGGGGGCATGATAAAATTGCTGAGGAAATTTAAGAACTTTGTTTTTTAGGGGGGCTAGGTTTATTTTGGCCCATAAAATGATTTTTTTTTAATTTAAATGGCTGAAAATTAAGAAGTATTTACTATTTGCCCAAATAAATTATTTCATTTTTGTAGCTTTACTCACATAGGACAATGCTCCTTAAATTTTTCCTTAAGTTTTTGTATAATCCTGTACTGTAAAACACACCCAGGTGCTGACATCAGTGCTTCATGACCATGAAAACCTGTAAGTTATTCTTTGTCAGGGATTATGGAGAAGAGACATAAATGAAAGTGAAGAAGGCAAACAATAGGATATGCCCAATAACGTATGTGTGTATATACACGATTCTCTAGGCATGATTTTCTTGAAAACGTATGTGTTTGCAAGCCTAAACAATAAAATATAAACTAGATTTGAAGGTTTTCATCAAAGTTTCCAAGTATATTTCAAAATATCTCAGCTGTTATATTAGAGCAGCTCAATAAATATTTGGGTCCTCATATTCCTTTCATGGCTACGTTCTACTTACTTTATCATATTGAACACTTCAATAAACAAGTGTGAATATTGAAAATACAGATCAACAAATTAAAACCAGTTAGCAAGTTTCAGACCACTGTGTGCTTGCTTTATTTAGTCTTTCCTTCTTGTCTTCCTATCTTCTTTCCTTCTGCTTCTTTTACTTTTTTTTTCCTTTCTGTCTTCTTTCCTTTCTACTTTCCTTTTGACCTTTCTCCTTTTCCTTCATTTGCTTTTGGGAAAGTTCCATGGGAATGCTGCATTTTTATTTTAAAATCACTACATTTATTAATTTTGCATGTATTTATAAGGTATTTTAATTTTCACTTCTTGACTCAAACATCTATTTGCTTCTAGTTTTTTTCAGAAAAAATGATCAAGTACTCCCATATAAAAGTTTATTGTGTACAGTAAGTTGTTCCATACTTATTTAGATTTAAGTTAAAAAGGGTGTGAAAACACATATCATAAGTTATGGTGATTCAAAAATAAATTAGGTATTTATAATGACCTATGAAATCTGGGACTTAAGTTAATTTGTAACCATGGAAGAAATGACGATTGTTTCTAAAGTTATCTAAACTGTCCTGAGGTGATTACTAACTGGTGAGATTTTAAATTCCTTGAATCATGAAGGTTTCAATTTTATCAATGGAGTTATCCATTGATAACAAAACTATCCAAAGATTACAGTTTGGTAGCATTAATGATGGATGACAGGAGCGAAGCCTAGCCTAATGAAAAGGAATGGGTAGTGGGGACATAAGCTCAGTGACTCTACTCAGTCCCTCAGTCTTTACCTGCTGCTGGCTCTCCCTGTTTCATGGCTACTGCAGAGTAACTAGCTATTCTCTGCTATGTTCTTCTGCCATGCAGCTAGTACTTTAGATCCAGCTGACTGGGCTGCAGTGGGGAAGCTGGGAGGGAGTGAAATCTTGGAGTTAAACTCTGCATTGTGCGCTGGGATCTCGGGTGTGTAACACCAGGCCGGAGGATGAGTCAAATCTCAAAGTCAGTGGATCCTAAGATTGGGAATAATGTCTAGGTAAGAGTCAATATTAGCAAAGTCAACTTTAGAGTAAAGATGTGATACATTTTACATATTATTCTGAATAGAGCAATACTATAAATAGTCAGGAAGATTGAAAAAAAGCACTACCTCCACTAAAGAGGTTAAACCTGTACATTTCATATTTAGGGCCCTCATCTCTGAACTTAATGATCTTAGCCAATGTATCTGTGGCCTTTAGGCCTCTGTTTCCTAATGTACAAAACCTCAATCAAGCAAGCCACATGAGATAAATACAACAAAGCAGGTACTGTCCTCCACGTTGAAGCACACTAAAGCAAATTGCTTTTGACTGAGGGAGTTGAAATTTATATGAGTCAACTAATGTGCACAATTTATACTGAAAATATGAAAGTGCTCCCCATAGGTGTTGTATGTTGTGATCCGGAGCCGAAAGAAATGACAAGAAGACCCAGTGAATGTGGCCTCAGAGGTCTTATTGAGATCTGTCTTTCTCGAAGTGAGCCCAGAACTCTAGAAGCATCTCCTTTTCATTTAGGTCAGGTCATACAATAGAAGATTTACAGGGAGGAGAGGGGATAATCACCAATGTCTCAAGTAAGGGTGGAGACATCACTCAGGATCAGCTTTTTACCAGTGTCTCAAGTAAGGGTACAGACATCAATCAGGATTAAGCTGTTACACCAATGTCTCAAGTAAGAGTGGAGACATCAATCAGGATAAGCCGTTACACCTTTTTAAATCCTAGTTTTCTAAAATTCCTAAGTAACAGATTACAACTCACCCTAAGCTCTGTTTATTGCTCTTTGCTTCTTAGTTTCCTATCTCTACATATCCCCCACTTTTATTAAAAAATGCTTGAAAAATAATTTTTTGAAGCATTAGGGTGAGGACTGTAGACTTTTGATCCATAGCTTATTGCTGAATCTGTCCTCATTTCTAAGCTAAATAGGATATGCAAATAATAAAGAGACAATATACACAAATCTCTACTACATTTCCACTAAACCATAAGATAACATGAAAAAGATCAAAGTTTTCAATGCCCTTAAAGATACTTTGTAGCAGATCAGATTTGGTTCCATGAGATGAGAGTTATACAAAATGAAGAAGTATTCTAATCACATTTTAAACAAGGTATAGATTGTAGAATAACAATTTGTCCTCCCAAAATAACAACAGCTTGTTTTATTCAACTCTGAGTTGGCGTGTCTTTGAGAAGTCCATAATTGTTTTAAATACTTGTGCCACTACTGCACAAAATGAATAGTCTGTACAACTTAGCTCAATGCTACTTTGACTATAGTAGCTATGGATGTGAAGGCTATCATGAGTTCAAGCTTTCTTTTGCTCTCTTTTTTACCACCTCCAGTAAATGTTGGAACAGCACCATGGAAGGAGAGTCTTGCCATGAGTGATATAGTTGTATTGGAAGTCAAATTCTGGTTCTTGTGCTAAGACTATAGATGTTATCTCTAGAAAAATTAAAGCTGAGTAGAACAAGCTGTGTTCCCTTTTATTTTCATCCTTCTGTGATCCAGATAGAGCTATGACGCTTCCATTGGATGTATTAACTAACTCCCAGGCTGCCTCTCCTCTTACATATTTCCCAGTGTACCCTAATATAAGCAGAATTGGTATTCTGGCAGAATGGCAGATCTGGCAATGGAAATATTCTATTAGCAACTATACTTACCTTTAAAGTTCTTTCCTTGGAGAAGAAAAAGTCCCCATTTCTTCCCTTACCTCAGTGTTATTTTTAAATGACAGTAAAGCGGATGACTCCAAGTGATATATTCTTCTGGCACTCTTCAGGTGATGTTCAATCTCAGATGTTAATCTTTAAGGAGCTCAGCATTTGTTTGACCTTTGATGTTTAGGTCTGGCCCACAGTGTGAACATTCATCCCTTCCCAAGTTGCTAAATACCTTACCTTTCATGTTATCTCCTTTGAGGTTCTAACCCTATCTGACTGCCTGTAATTTTTTTACCTAACTCAACTGCCTGAAATACTCCCCCCTCTGAAGAAGTAACCTCAGCTGCCATGAGGGAAATATGGACCATGACCACTCTGGCTTCTTCAGGCTGAAAGGGGTCGTAGCTGGGAACCAGCAGTCAGAGATACTTCTCCAGAGGTTCTACCTAAGGCCCTCAAGAGATACCAGGCATTTTTGTCTTGGATAGGTGGAATCACTTTAAATCTGGAGAAGATAAAGCCAAAGAAATTATTAAACATACATGGGAATAATTATGAATGTGGCCAAAAATGATTTTTACCAATAGTAATGGACATGTTGGGAGAGAACAGGATATATATTGCATTTGTAAAAACTAGTCTTAGTGCCGGGCATGGTGGCTCATGCCTGTAATCCTAGCACTCAGGATGCTGAGGCAGGAGGATCGGTGTGAGTTCGAGACCAGCTTGGGCTACAGAAGTGAGCTCAAGGCCAGCCTCAACTGCATAGCGAGGCCCTGTCTCAAAAAGACAAAAAAAAAAAAAAAAACTAGTCTTAGTGTAAATTGGATAAATAACCAACCTATATCTCAGTTACAGCTAAAGAAAGATGTCTTTACTTCTGAGTTATGATGACTGGAAGGAAAGTCGGAGTCGGAGAAGAACAAGAGACCTGTGCCAATGTCCAGCATTAGGCTGGGTTTTCCTTTGGTCATGATTTCTCAGTGCTTCTCCGTGGAGACGACAAAGACCATCTGGCCAGAGGGAGCAGGCAGGCCCTGTGCCCTTCAGTCCTACTGGACCATCTGGGAAGCTGAGTCTGAGCTGACAGTCATAGCAGATGAACTTTATCATTGTTGAGCTCTTCTTGGAGCCAAGAGAATCAAATTCAGGATCTGCTTTTTGGAGCTACAATAAGGCAGCTATTTTTTATGTTTTGTTTTTCTCTCCCTGGTTTTCTCCCAGTTCCAATTACAGCAAATTGTTTTCTTAGTGTGCTATAATGTTTATATTTTCTGATTTTCTGGGTTTTATTCATCAAGCTGGTACCCAAATTAACTCTCCAGTATCTGTAATAACACATGCAAAACCTCTTCCCTATATCTGGATAACTCCTAGAACCCACTGATCAATATCATTTAGAAAGAAAACAGGCTGTTGCAAAGGAACACTCACTTCCTTTGCCCAGTGACACTCTGCAGCAGAAGATCTATCTGGCAGCTGATTTAAAACATTTAATGTGAATAAGGCTTTTTGTACTATTAACCTAGGTGTATTCATATGTATTCCCATACCATTACCTGCTTTTTGTTTAATAAGTATCTCTTTTAAACTTCTATTAGCTCTGTCTATAATTGCTTGACCTTGGGGGTTATAGGGAATACTTATAAAATGATTGATGTTCCAATGCTTAAAAAACTTTTTTAGGGCTAGTAAGATAGCTCCATGATGTAAAGCACATGCTTAGGAAAGCTTAGGCAACCACAAGGACACGGTTCAATCCCCAGCACCCCATACTGCACCAGCCCCACCTCCAGGGCAGATTGAGCCTACTGTAACATAAAATAAATAAAGTTTTTGAAAAAAATTTTTAAACTTTACTAAGCTAGGCAGGTGCATTATCAGTTTTAATCTGATATGGGATTCCCATTACATTAAATGCTTCTAACAAATGTTGTATGACATATTAAACAGTGGATCCCAGTGGATCATAAATTAATCTCAAGCTGTCTTTAGAAGTCCCTGCCCCATGACTGAATGAGGCTCTGGGAGGACAACTAGAAACAAACCATAACAGGTTCCTAATGATTCTACATTTTGATGATTTGTATAAAACTTTAACTATGAATTTCAGTGTAATAATACTTGAAATCAAGTTAACAATGGACATATTTTCACGTCAATCATTCTGAAATGATTCCAGCCCACTGCAAGCAAAGGTATCTTCTATGAAACTAGTGCCTGATGCCAAGGAGCATGGGAAGTTCTGCTTGTGGTTACCACTGTCTGTTGTAACACAGAAATGAAGAAACAGTGTGAAGTATGCCTTGTTGCAGTGTTTTGTCATTTTTTCATGAATGAGAAACTGAAGTAAACAACCAGTGGCACAATTTAACCACAAGTGTGTCATGCCTGTACCATTACACTATAGTGAAAATAATTGAACATACTCTGCCAGTATTCAAAAGTAATTATTTAATTCAGCAAACCTGCATTAAGTACTGATGAGTTAATTTCCCACATACATCTCAGTTGCTCTCCTTTGGTCTTGCTTATTGAATATGAGTGAATATATGAACATAATTTTCAGCAGGAGCTGCGTTCATTCATGTTTACTTCATTTATAACCATAGAGTGAGTCCACATGCAAAGCCAGCACAACTAAGCATCTGTGACCATTGATTTTATATGGAAGTTAAAAAAAAAAAAAAAAAGAGTTTTAGATGTTTTACGATTTTTAGAAAATATTTAGTACAGGTCTACAGCATCTACTACATAGCTCGGACTCACAGTGATCCTGCTGTTTTCAGCCTCCCAAGAACTGGGATTACAGGCTGACACCACCATCCTCAGTCTCAATGGTCTCAGTGTCCCCTGGGGACAGGGCTGGCATGGCATGCTGAGGATTGAGCCCTGGCCACTGTGCTGTGCCTAAGCAGGCACTTTAGCCAGCTGAGATGTCTGGACAGCTCTGATTATTTTTAATGGTATATAGCATATTCTTCCTAAGTATTGAAACTTGAATGTATTTATGTATATTATATAGGGAAGCTTCATTGGCCATATATATATTATGTTGGGGTACCAGAGAACATGATCTGTCACCAATGGATAGCACAAACAGTACTGTGGAGACTGCCTACTATGGCATAATGATTAAAGGAAACATTCAGCTTGAGATGCTCAAAATTCAAATTTTGACCAAAAAGCTCCACTCCTGCTATTGTGTGCAAATCAGTGCTCCCCGTAGCACAGTGCTTCTTAATTTCAGTATCTGAGCCTCCTAATGCCAGACAGAGATGGAAGCTCTTACAATAAATCATGGCAATGAGTGGAAGCATTACAGAGAGCCAATGGCTTTATGGCTCATGCACTTCATGCTCTGGTAGGTGCATTCTTGGCCCCATCCACTCTAGTGAAGATTCCAATGTAGAATCAGTAAATAATTACAGATAGTGAGCAAGCATGAACATTTAAAATTCTTTGTGGTCTTTAGGGACAAATTGGAGGAGGTACTCATAAGAATTTCCTATGTGCTAAATAGCCATCATTTCAAATTCTATTGACTTATTTAGAGAAATATAGATTTACTAAAAAACAAGTTCTTATTAATGCAAAATAAGAAAAATGTTAAAACTTAAGAGTACGGAAGCAATTAAAATGGAAATATGAATCAGATTTCATGGTGAGAAACCCATCATTACCTCTAAATATACTTTGCTAAGTCACATTGCTCTGTTCCTTTCGTTACAGCACAAATTCTCTGCTTTTCTCTTATCTTTTTTGTGCATATACTTTACTAAAGATTTGTTGGTTTTGTGGCTATTATGTATCTTAATAAAAATTTCCTAACTAAAGTACTAGGAAAGACTATATGATGCTTTTGTAAATGATTTGTACACAAATCCATGTCAGGATTTGTGAAGTGTCTTACATTCCATAATTGTACTTGTCTACATGTTGCCCCCTCTTTGCTTAGATGTGTATATGGTAAATACTTGGTGACAATTGTACATGTGTAGGTAGCTTCTGAATTCTGCCATTTCTGGGCTAGCCAGATAGTTCAGCGGATTAAAGCGACTGTTTAGACACATGTAAGGACTGGAGTTTGATCTCTGGTATGCCATGATGGCCCCACCACTGGAGCACACTGAGACAGTGATTGAGACTGGGCATAGTGGTGCACCCCTGTAATCCCAGGGCTTGGGAGGCTGAGAACAGGAGGATCACTATGAGTCCAATCTGTGCAGTGATACCCTATAGATCCTGTACTAAATGCATAAAAAATCCTGCCATTTCTTGAGCAGAGCTAGGCAAGAAGAAGGACAAGGAGTTCCCTTCCAAAGAAGATTTTGGAAAACATGTGCATGGCAAGCACAGCTACAGCTTTGAAAAAGAAGATCCTATTATACTAACTGCCTGGAATTCAAAGATGTATTCTCTAGGACAAAAGCTTTTCTGTCTCTTAGAAGGCAGTTCTCATGTCAGCTGGTTGTAATTTCTAGGCCCAGAGATCATATAGCACATTATTTCTTAAATGCAGTGCAGTTTCTTTCAAGGTAACAGATTTCCTAGGACTTCGACTCCACATCACTTCCATTTTACTGTAAATGCTTACTCTATGCAGTTTTAGACTTTGCGGCCAAGCTCACAGGAGTTGGCACAGGAGCTCACATGAATCGTGAGTTTAATCTGACTGCTCTCTCTGGAAAAGGCCCATGTCCACTGTTTCAGGAGCAGACAAAACATGGACCACAGTGCACCCACACAACTGGATACTACAGGATTAAATTTTCAGAGGGTTGAGAACTGGATCAGTCACTAAAAAGGGTTGCTTAATTTTATTGGCATGTAAAGACACGAATACACCCATCATGGTAAGTTTGAGTTCCTTTGTATGGCTAGATTAAAAACAACATAAACATGTCATTTTGTCCAGGAAGTAAACCTACGAAAAGGTACTATCATTTAACTTTTGATATATTTAAAGAATTTACTTCAGTCATACAAGTCTGATATGGTATCTATTTAATCATACTATGATCCTGTCCTGCTCATACTTCGTGTTTATTGATAACTTTATGATTCAATGGATGGTTTATGGACCAGGTACGTCAGTGTTACCTGCCAGCTCATCGTAAACTCAAAACTCCAGGTTGCATCTATGCCATACAGAATTGGAACTGACATTTTAATGAAATTCCATGATTTGTATGCCCAGTAATAGTTCAAAGAGCACTATTCTAGAGGATATTATAAAAATAAGACATAAAAATGGTAATTACTGTTCCTTACATTTTCAGTGTTGAATAGATGAATATTTGCCAAATCTTCCCCATGTATTTCTTGCGCACTCTCTCTACGTGCTGTGCTACCCTAGGTAAGTCCTCTTATTACTGGCATTACCAGCTGTCTCCTTATCTATTTAAAATATAAACATTCACCTTTCATTGTCAAAGACACTGTGTCGCAGAAATGATTACTCTGTCTCCTTAGGCTTCTGCAGCATGGAATACTTTCCTTTGCTGTTCCTTATCTTCTATCATTTTAATACTTCAGGAGAGAATAAAACAATGTTTTATGAACTGTTGTTAAGTTTGTTTATCTAAACTGTCTTCATGATTAACTTCAGGCTATTCATCTTCTGCAGAAATCTTAAGGAAAATAAGGATGTTCTCACTGCCTTCCCGCAGGTGCTTCATAATTCAACATGTTCCTCTACTGATGATGTCAACTTTAATTACTTAATTAAGACATTATCTATCAGGTTTCTGCACTGTAAAATTAATATGTTGCTTTTTCTAATTAATAATAAGTTATTTTCAGTAGAAATACATGCCACAATGAGATAACGTTCTCCTCCATCAGCTTTTCATTTATTTATTTGCATCAGAAGATGCTTACTCTTTTGGTGGGTATCAGTGCAAGATTGTATCGTTCTTTAATTTCAGTATTAAGGCTTTTCAAGGTTTTCCCACTGGGGCCCCTACAAAAGCTGGTTTATGTATTCTTTTAGGATTTACTCATCATTCTTTGAGTATGTCCTTATGTTGTGACATAATTTATTACAGGCTCATGTGAAACTGTTCTGCCCCAGTCCTAAATGCAATTGTTTCTCTAAGAAGCTGTTTCAGGAGATGGAGAATGTTTGTAACCACAATACAAGAGCTGAGTGCTCTCGTTGCCATTGAGATATTGCTGCTCCCAGGACAACCGTGTGGATGAAGCCAGAAAGTATGTGTATATATGTATATATATATGTGTGTGTGCGTGTGTGTGCGTGTATGTATACACACATATATACACACACATATGTGCATGTGTTGGGTGAATATGTATGTGTGTGCATATGTGTGTATGCACATATGTGTGTATGTGTATGTATGTGAGTGTATGCACAGCTCATAAGCTAATCCTACTCTCCACTTCTTAGCTTCCTGTTCCTCATACTTGGACATCTTAAAGCAAGGAACTGCGAACACATCTACTTATTGGTAGGTGCAAAATACACCCTTTGTTTGGCCAACACTTCCACTGTCTCTTAATGGGTCCTCTGAGACCATTTTAATCTCCTGCTACACCAGCATTACAGCTCCTCTCCCTTTCACATATGCTCTTATTCCTTCACAGTGCTCCTCTTCCCTTCC
This sequence comes from Myocastor coypus, assembly GCA_004027025.1. NCBI lineage: Eukaryota > Metazoa > Chordata > Mammalia > Rodentia > Myocastoridae > Myocastor > Myocastor coypus. The sequence goes on from PVJA010000978.1 coordinate 115,397, forward strand.
AGGGTGGCCTCCTGCAGCAATGCATCCTCACTTCCAGACTCTAACACTCCACCCTAAATCACCGCTTCTTCCATGTTCCTCCAAAGACACCCTTTTTTCCCTGTTGGGTACTGTTCCCAACTACTAGACCTCTATATTTGTCCCAAACTGTTTCTCTCTTGGAACATCTATTTTATTTAGATCTAGCACATCCATCGTGGACGTAACACTTTCCTCCATAAAGAGAAAGATGCAAGTACAGGAAAAATGCAATTACCACTTTATTTACTTCAACTAAGGGATGTTATCAAAGGTAATCTGGGTAAGCCAATTTAATAAACTGGGCAGACACAAGGCTCTGTTGATAATGAGAGATTTTGCCTGGAGCAGCTGCTTCAGCTCACCAGCTAACCCCAGTCTTCACTTCTTGACTTCCTGATCCACATTTTGGACATTTCCAAGCAAGGAGCTACAAGCACAAGTGCTTATCACTTGTAGCGAATCTCTTAGAATACAGCTGGTCTTCAGCTCTACAGGCACCAAAATCCAAAATTCAAGTCCCCGAGTGAAATGGTGTAGTTCTTGCATACAACTTGCTCATATCTTCTTGTGTAATTTAAACTACCTCTAAATTAACAATATCCAACAAAATGCAAATGCTGATGTTTGATATTCTACATGGTTTAGAAAGCAAGTGAGATAAAATCAACAGTATATGCTTCCTGTAATATAAGCAATGCAGGCGTCAGGGCACTTTCACTCTGTGGTGCCTGGATTTTATGCAAGAAGAGCTGCCACGGAGATCCAAATGTATGTATCTTCTCCTTCTGCTTGTCTGCCGCAGCTCTGACTTATACAAGAAAATCGAGGGGAAATTTGTAGTAAATACATGACATTCATTTTTTGAGTCTCTTAAAAATGCATTTAGTACAGGGTCTACAGGATCTCACTACACGGATCAGACTTATAGTGATTCTCCTGTTTTTAGTTTCTCAAGGGCTGAGATTAAAAGTGCTCTCCTCCACAGCCCAGTCCCAGTTACTGTCGCAGTGTGCCCTGGGAGTGGGGCCAGCATGGCATGCTTGGGGATCGAATTCTGGTCCTTGTTTCGACCTAAGCAGGTGCTTTAGTCCACTAAGCTATCTGGCCAGTCGTATAATATTCATTTTTTATGGAACTTCATTGATAATATTTTTATGCAAGAAGAGCTGACACTGAGACCCAAATGTATATATTTTCTCCTTCTCTGCACAGCTCTGATTTATACAAGAAAAAAAGAAAAATATATATATATAAATTATATATGTATATGTGTATATATATATATATATATATATATATATATATATATATATATATAACTTTTTGCACTGCCAGGGATTGAACTCATGATGCTGCTCTTGCCAAGCAAGTGCTTATTCTACTGAGCTATCTCCCCGGCCCCTATAATATCCATCTTTTATATTTTATTTTTACTTTCCTCATCAAAAAGAAATCCACAACTTAGAAGAGATGAGGTCTATTTTCACTCATATGTGGGACTTCTGGTACCTTCGTGGTCGGCTGGCTCCAGGCAGCAGAGCAGGGCACAAGGCTGTGGTGGAACAAAGCTGCTCCCCTTGGTCTAGCCTGGCAGTGAAGCATGGAGTGGGGTCCAGGAAGGGGCATTCCGCTTGCAGGTATCTCCGAGAGGCTTGCCCTTCAGACCAGGCCCTGCTCTCTAACTGCAGGCTAAGTGTGCTCCCCCAGGGCCCAGCGACCTCTAAAGCCCCACGTCTGAGGTCGCTAAAGTTCAGGCTATCTCTAAAGGAGCCTGACCTTTGAGCTGGGAACGAACACAGAAGCGTGTCTCCCCACAGGGACAGGCGGCTTCCGTTCCACTGGTGCTCATCAAGGGGCCGGAGTAAGCGAGAGCTCTTGCTCTGTCTCTGGAGCTGGGATCCCCTTACTTTTCTTGTCTCTGGAAGCCACACCTCGAGAGTGGGTTTCACAGTCGAGGACTCATACTGACAATTGCACCATTGGCTTCCACGGGTTTAAGTCAATCTTTTGGACATGGGTGAGACTCCAGCACCTCTCTCTCTCCTCAGCTTGCAGACAGCCTATCATAGAAATTGCCACACTTCCTAATTAAGTGAGCCAATCATGCTAGTGCACAGTTTCTCCTCACCATCTTCTTCCTGCCCCTTCTTCCCTCCCAAATAGTTGGGCATATATGCACTCTTACATTGACTTTTCTCCTGGAAAAAACTGAATAAAATAGTTGGCCTGATACTATGAGTCATCCACAATCTGAGCATTGTCTACTCGGGAAAATACATAGACTCCTGTCATTGTTTTTACTCCTGTTAAATGTTTTATTTACTTATTTTTTTTTTAATAAGGATCTGCAGGGTCTACAGCACCTCATTACATGGATCAGACCATAGTGATCCGCCTGTGTTCAGCCTCCCAAGAGCTGGAATCACAGGTGTGCACCACCACGCCCAGTCTCAGTTGCCATCTCAGTGAGCCCTGGCGTCAGGGCCAGCATGGCACTCTGGGGATTGAACCCCGGCCACTGAGTCTGCCTAAGCAGGTGCTTTAATCCCCTGAGCTATTTGGCCAGCTTCTTATTTTTTTTATAGTAAGAATTGAGCCCAAACCTACATCTCAAGACTTTTCTTTATTTTCCGGCAGAGCTATACTTGCAGGCATGCACCTGCAGGCTAGGCTTTCTGTTCATACCTTTTTGTCCACATATTTCTCTACAACTCACTTACAAGAACTGCACACCATAGTGAATCCCCTAACCTTCCCTTCTGGATTCCAAAGTGGTAAGTGAAGGAATAATCTAAAACAAACATACAATTGAATAATTTAAGAGAGAACGACACAGTCAGTAGACATTTCTGTGGGCAGCTGTAGTCAATGCCGTGTGATATAGTGAGACTCTGTCAGCTATCACAGGCTCATATGACCTTACATTTCTGAAGTATTTGTTCCCTATCCATTTTAACGTGGATTTGTTCTCAGTCTTTATGTCTCCACTTAAATTCTTTTTGGTTCAGTGCCTTCTATAAGCAGCTTTCTCATTTCCCCTGTCCATTCCTATTTCATCTATTTTCCATTTTGCATTATGTCAAAAGTTTTCTCTCTAAAAATAAAGCTTTTTTATGTGATTTTGCACTCTTTTCAACCAATTTTGAATGACATTCTGCTTGCTTTCACAGTTCAAGAGCTTAAGGTAGAAGAAGCGCTCAGTGTGTATGTGCTGAGCAATGTCACTGTCGTTGTTGCATATGGGCCTGTTGTCAGAACTCCATCTCCAAAATTTTGAAGCCCTGGTCTGATGCATCATCAGTGATTGGCTCTCTGTTGATTACACAGTCAAATTTCCAGGTTCCATTCCACATATAAGTAGCTCAAATAAAATTTATTGATATCCAATTTTACCATTTCAATTTGAGTACTATCACAAAATCTGTTGCTACACCTCGGTTTACTTGAGTAGGAATTGGGTTGATTGATCTTCTAGAAGATATTGAGATAGTGAGCAGTTTACCAGATCCAATACAGCGTCCTATGAGGATCAAGCTAAGGTTGGCTGCTCTCTTGGTTACCAAGGAGCCCGAGAACTATTGGAAACAAATAAAGAAAAAGAGAAGTAGGAAAGTGTTTCCCAGTCGATATGCTTGTTGATAGCACAAACACAAACACACAGAGCATCAGCTGCGTAAAGGTGACCTGGGAAACCAAGGATTGCAACCCAGTGAGAGGATGATCAAAGAAGGCCCACTGATAAATCTGGGCTGAAGAAACAGGTTTTCTCCTCACTGGAGATTGTGGACATATTTGGAAAATGCGTGACTGTTACAAAACTATTAAAATCATGTATATCAAATATAATGTAAAGATATGTTGAGATATTTATATAGAAGCAATGATGTTAAAAGTTAAGATTTGCCATATTAAGAGAGGTAAAAATGTTATGGGCTTACCTCATCTTATTTTCAATAGATAATAAGGCAAAATTTTTAGGATTATCTTTTTCCAGCTTTAGTATTTTCTAATAATATTTTTCTTTGTTCTCTCTTAATAAATAGCCATAATTATATTTTAACTAACATCTGAGCATTAACCATATTTGTATATTGTTATTATTATTATTATCATTTCTTCAGCAAAATTGTTTAGTTGTATACTTTGCTGTTGATTTTCAGTATGGTATTATTTATAAATATCTACATAATTACCGAACTTTCCACTTACTATTGTTTAGTGGACATCTATTTTTTTTTTGTCCCTATGTTAAACAAGAAATTGTTCTCCTTTCACCCAAGGACATAACCACTGCATCGAGCACACTGGTTGCTTGGCATCTGAATGGCTTGTGTGTAGATGTCCCTCTCTTGCCTCACACATTGGTAGGTGGGCACATTGGGCGGTGGCTAGAGCACAGCTGTGTGATACTGGGAGTGTAAGTGTGATTACTGAATGGGCCTGGTGGTGTGCACCTGTAATCCCAGAACTCAGGAAGCTGAGGCAGGAGGATTGTTGCAAATCTGAGACCAGCCTGGGCTGCAAAGTGAGCTCGAGGCCAGTCTGCACTGCAGGGTGAGACCCTGCCTCAAAACAGCAATAACAAAGAAGCATGATTACTAAAATTTTTGGCTTGGGTCTGCATGTAGATCAAGGGAAGCCATCCCTCAGGAGGTTCCTAGCCTGGGAGAGATGGAGGCGAGAAGGAGGCTCGCTGCTCGCTGCTGCCTGCTCTGCCATGGGCCACTTCTCCTCTGTGGTGCCCCTCTCCATGCCACCTACTGTGAAGCCAGCCGGCCGTGTACTGAAGCCTCTACAAGCTGTGCACTGACATAGCCCTTTCCTCTTTTACTGTGTGGACAGTGGGCGCATCATGGCAGCAATAAGAGAACGATAATTACAATAGTGGCGGATTGCCTTTCTTATGAGAACAAAGCATACCTACCTATGCTCTTAGACAATGAGCTAAGGCATAGCCAGACAAGGGCCAACCAGATAGCTCAGTGGATGAAAGCACCTGCTCAGGCAGACGCAGGGACTGGGTTTGGATCCCCAGTGTGCCTGTGGCCCCGCCCCCAGAGAGCGCTGAGATAGAATTTAGATTAATTCTGTAATTAATCCCAGCACTTGGGAGGCTGAAAACAGGAGGATCATTACAAATCCGATCTGTGTAATGAGGTTTTGTCAGAGTTGTACTGAATACATAATAAAAAAGAAATAGACAAAAATGTGCCATAAACACAATTGCTTGATTATATGAACATCTTTCTTTCCATGCATATGCTCTGTCTTTTTAGTGGGCAAAGTTTTTGTTTTCTTTATTTTTCTCCCAATGTGATCTGATAGATTACTTACAATGAAATAACAGAATGATTATTGTTCAGTAATGAGCTTGTGTGCATACAGATCATTCATTTTCTTACTACAGAGAAGAAGTAGGCACATCTTACCTTGACTTTTATCTTAATGGGAAAAAATGTAATGGCAGCCGGGCATGGTGGCTCACACCTGTAATCCCAGCACTTGGGAGGCTGAGGCAGGAGGATTGATGTGAGTTCGAGATCAGCCTGGGCTACAAAAGTGAGCTCAAGGCCAGCCTGAACTGCATAACAAGACCCTGTCTCAAAAAAAGACAAAAAAAAATGTAATGGCAATTTTGTGGTTGATTACAAACATGTGTTTGAAATGGTGGAAAAAGATCAGCCCAAAGTCTGGACATTTTTGTAACTAAATATATTCAAATATGTTGATAACTGTTTAGATTATTATGTTTGCATTTAAACATTAAATATTATGTGTACATAGTTTATAGAACTGAGGAAACGCATTTTTATATGTTGGACTCCTGGTTTTAATTAATTCTCATATTAGTAAGTAGATGCTTTAAAATATCAGAGATTCTAAGCAAAAGATTGTGCGGCCATTCCAGAGGGTTTCCTTTTCATAAAAGAGTCACATACTAAACTGTAGCAATGTTGAGCATATGTCCAAGCTTACTTTAGGAAAGTAGACAGAGGGTTTTAATTTTTATAGGGAATTTAAATGGGCAGATATCCAGAGGGGAAATAGTTTTTGTCTGAACAGTCTCATATCTTCTTATAACCTGATGTTTTTATTTTTTTTCCTCCTTTGATATAAAACTTTAAAATTCCAGCTCTCAGCATTGTGTACATAAATCACCACTGAAAATAAGCATCATAGCTTACAGTTCATGGCATTAACTCTCAAAAGATTCAGCTGTGCGGAAATCCATGTTGACACCGAGCACGTCTCGAATTTGATTAGAGTGGAGAAACTACATAAATGTAATCATAACATAAAGGCATGAAACTACATAAATTAAAAAGGGGGGTCCGCGTACGCAGGGGTCTAGGATTTGAAGGAGTGGTTGGCTTTCTTGAGTGAAGAAGAGTCCCAAAATGTCAGAAAACAGACAGGAGATGGGGGCTCGGGTGCTGGTCTCAGGAGGCAAGGTGGTCTTTCCCCGAGGCCCAGAAACGGAAGGAAGAACACGGGCAGACACACACAGCTGGGCACAAGGAACCTTCCGGGGATCTGTCCCCCATGCCCTGCATGATCACCACAGCCTGGATGTCTTTTGCACTCAGTGTTATTTCTATTCATTTTGGTTGACTGGTGAGTTAACAAAGAACATGGTTTGAATGTCTACCTGATGACAAGGGAATCATCTATTTGGTAAGTGGCCCTGAAAATTTGCTGAAGCATGCACAATTTAAGCCAGCCAGCCAGCCGTCCTCTCCTGCTGATTCAGTGGTATCAGGGGCGCAGCATTTCACCCTGGCCTCGCACGGGGCTGCAACCCTCTTTGTGAACAGGAACCATGGAGCATAGATCTTGTTCTTGGGAAACAAATCTCTCCCCTTCACATGCTGGCATCTCACTTATCTTTAGTGGTGCTTTCCCCCGCTCTCCAGTGAGATAGAGTGGAGTAGTTAAGGCCTTCTGCATGTGCACGCTGTAATTTGACTCTGGGTGGACCCTGAGTCTTTATCACAAAGATTTTTGGACATGCATTTCTGTTACAGCAGGACTTAAAGACCACAATAAAACTTGATAAAGACATAGCTCCTCAGAGAATAAGGTAGTTTTCTTGTCCATAGTTCTCAAATAGGAGATTCCATCTGATCTCAAAAAGGCCCCCGGGGGAATTACAATGATGTTCAACGGTTAGTACACTAACCTTTCTCTTGGGTGTTACTACGTTGTGCAAACAATGTATTATACAGGAACATTGTGTACTTTAGGATCAGAAAGTTTCTATTGGTCAGTTTTCCATCCAACGGGAGATATATAATTTAGATTTCATGAGTTAGTTTCTAATACAAATCCAAGTGTGGGAAAGAGGTTGACATTCTATGTCATACTCTACAAGTGTAGGATCCTGTCATTTGTATTATGTGACAGAGACAGTTTTTAATTGTCCTGTGCATTATAAATCATTTGGACAAAATTGAATCATTCAGTATTAAAGTCAGAGGAAATTTCCTGTGTTAACGCTGACTGGTGGTACTTTTGCATGACATTAGCGTTTCAGACAACTGTGTTGAGGTGACATAAGGTGATACACGTGAGAAGAAGCCCAAATGCAGCCCGACATTTAGAAATACGGCCGGGCGTGGTGGCTCATGCCTGTAATCCCAGCACTCGGGAGGCTGAGGCAGGAGGATTGGTGCGAGTTCGAGACCAGCCTGGGCTACAAAAGTGAGCTCAAGGCCAGGATCAGCTGCATAGCAAGACCCTGTCTCAAAAAGACAAAAAATAAAAAGACAAAAAATAAATAAATAAATAGAAATACGCTTACGTGATACACGTAACGGAGTTTCACTGCGCTCCCAAGGTTTCTAATGTTAATTAGTATTAATGCGAATACTAATAACAGTGAAGACTAGGATAATAAACTTTTTTTTTCTTATCATCTTCATTTGGTTTTAAGCCCACAGCAGCCCCTGAATGAGAAAGCTGGCTGCGTTTTGTAATTTTGAGAGTCACTTCAGACAAAATCATTTCAAAATCTCTTCCAATGACCATGTGTGATATCTTCTTTTCTAAAAAATCAGTGTCTGCTCCATTGCATTTCTTATTTTTGCCATTTGTCATTATGTTATATCCCACTTCCTGTTAGTTTGTACTATTTATGCTTTCGATTGTTTTGTAATGTACAGAGAGAAGATAACCAAATGCATAACTGACTGTCTCTTTTATAAACTGAGGCAAATTAGCTATGCCACCTTATAGGTCCTTTTATTTCTTATTTGTTTGTTTCTACAGCATTTATTATAATGAGTAAAAAATAGCAATGAGACAGTTTCAAAACAGGTTAGTAGGACAGTCACAATGATTAATGCACTGCATATTGTTGTCTTTGTAGTAGTTATTCAGAGCAAGAGATGCAGACATGATACCTTGTCTGAATACTACTACTACAAATCTTTCTTCTACAGGTCCTTTTAGAGACTTTTTAAAATTTTACATATAAAGATGGAGCTATAATATTAACAATTTACATCTATCTCCCTTTATGAATATATAATCTTATTTACTTAAATTTAAATAGAAATTGCTGTAGAAAAGTTTAGTCATCCTATCTTCTATAATTTTTACGATTTGTGTCAGGTACCTTTCTCTCTTTGCTCTGACAAAATACCTGACACCCAAAATTAAGCAAGATTTATTTAGCTCACAGTTTGTGGAGTTTTAGGCCACGCTTTGCTGGCTCCAAGGCAGAGTGCCACATGGCAGAGGGCAGCTGTTCGTGGCAGCAGAAGACCATGAAGAGCGAGGACAAAAGGGAGATGCAGTGGCAGCACTGGCAGAGGCAGCCCTCTCTCCCTCTTAGATGGCCTTCAGGGCATCTGCCTCAGGGTGGGCGGAGCTCTCCTCCCATGATCCCAGCCATACTCAGACCCATAATCCCAGCCTGGGATCCTGAATTAATCACAGAGTCTAAAAACCCAGCCCAGTGACTACGTGCTAGATGCAAACCCTAACACCATCCCTGGCGATAAATCAACAGAGTACATTTGAATCATGCAGAGTGAATGTGTGAAATTAACACCTACGGGTCTCCTTTCAGTCCTGTGATTCTTCCAACAGAAATTGAAAAAGAGTATTGCCTTCAATAAATTGTTTATGAAGTTACAGTCACTCAGAAATTTTACTGTTCTTATGAATCATGAAATGGAAGCAAACTTTGGTAGATATGTGCTGCCCTTATTGGGCTATATCTAGCAGTCCTCTTGACATCAACACAATAAAGCCAAAGAGCTCTTTTTTTACATCTGTAGATTAATTTTTACAAACATCTGGTTTCATAACTGCAATATTCCTTGCCTGCTTATCTCTCACATAACCTAAACTCTCACATCCTATGGACGTGAGCATTCTTGCTTTTCATTCCTCCTAACAGCACCATGTTTAAGCTCTTAACCATTCCCCACCAGGACTTCCTACCATAGCTTGCATGCAATTTGCCTTACTCACGTTGCTCACATACAGCTCTGATCACGATCTTCTTTCAAACGCTCAGCTTGTAAGCTGCGGTACAATGCTTCTTAATACTCTGTTGTTTGATCTTCTTTCATGATATTTCCTGCACAATTTCCAACTATCTTTCTCTGCCTTCCCTTTTTTTTTTCGGGGGTGGGAGGACTGGGCTTTGAACTCACGACCTTGCACTTGCCCAGCAGGCACTTGTGCCACAGAGCTGTCTCGCCAGCCCCATTCTGCCTTCCCTTCTTTGTGTTTTGCATGCAGTCTTCATGACTGTCCTTCTTTACCCCACACTCCCGCAAATACCTCCTCACACCTCTTCATGCTAGATTCGGATCATTATTCTGGAGCCATCTTGAATGGGTTCTCTCTTGAAAAGCCCGCCAGCACCAAATGCAGCCATGATTATCTTTGCTTGAAATTTCTTTGCAAAGTTGTTTTTTTCTAAACTTAATGTATTCTCCATTGTAAAATAAGTTTTAGAAAAGTTGTTTTATTAAGCTTTATTAATAACTTTTTTAAACAGTGAAATCAGAATAATGTCAGCAATTTATCTTATGTCTAAAATATAAGTGCTGGGGCCAGGAGTGGTGGCGCATGCCTATAATCCCAGCACTTGGGAGGCTGAGGCAGGAGGATCAGTATGAGTTCGAGACCAGCCTGGGCTACAAAAGTGAGCTCAAGGCCAGCCTGAACTGCATAGCGAGACCCTGTCTCCAAAAGACAAAAATAAATAAATAAATAAATAAATAAATAAATAAAAATATCAGTGCTTCAAGCAGATTATTGATTAGACCAAATATAAAAAATATTGTGATGAAGGTAAAGAGATATGAAAAGGGAATAAAAATATGAAAAAATGAAATTACATGCATTGAGATTAAATATAGAATTGATATAGACAACTAGCTCAGTGACACTTGCCAACACCCTGCTGGATTGTGAAAAGCTCCACAGTCTCATTATGTGGGTGCTGATTAACTTAAGGCACTAATAAATTTGGTTTACTTGGTAAGTTACAAACTGTACTCTGCTGACAAATTTTAACTACTATATTCATATGCTCTTTTTCCTCAGGTTTTTGTCCTTCGAAACAGACTTGTTGACTTTAGTATGGACATTTTACAGACTTAAGGAAGAATTAGACAACTTCTAAGTATGAAGCACAAATTATGAGTTACTTTCAATATATGACTGCTTTCAGTGAAATCATGGTTGTATAACATGAGTAAATACATTTTCATAGTACACTCAAAATATAATTTTGCAATTTCTTTTCAATATAAAGCTGCTTAGGAGATTTATATTGGGAGATTTTTCTCTGTTTATATCTGGTCTTTATTCTTTTTCTTCAGTCGCTGCAGAATCTCTTGCACATTTCTAAACTTCATCATTATCCCCATGAAATTCTATTCTATATTGTCACTCTTCTATCAGAAATCATATGACAATTCTCTATTGACTTCCTTAGACTTGCATTTACTTGATGACAATCTCTCTCTCTCTCTCTCTCTCTCTCTCTCTCTCTCTCTCTCTCTCTCTCTCTCTCTCTCTCCTTCGCTCTCTCCCTCCCTCTCTTTCCCTCCTTCTCTCACTATCGAGATTTTCAATATAATTCTGTCTTGGACTTTTCTTGTTGCTAACGTAAATATATCCAAAGCTCACAATTAAACCAGGGAAGGCTTATTTAGCTCATAGTTTGTAGAGGCTTCAGTCTGTAATTGGCTGGCTGGCTCCAAGGCAGAAGGGTGTGACCAAGGGCAGCTGTTTATGGTGGTGAGGCAGAGGAAACAGCAAATGCAAGGAGAACATAAAGGGGAAGGCAAGACTCTTTTCCTCCCTTATATTGTGTGCAGCCTACTCACCCTAGGATGAGTGGTGTTCACATCTTTAATCCAAACATTATACAATGAACCAATAACGAATTCTAGATCCAGCCACCTCCAAAATAACTTTCCCCCTATTACCTCGTGAAGGTTTGCGGGAGATCCAGTCATAAGCCATAGCATTCTTCCTCTGGCTCACCAAAGACTCATGCACTTCCTTCATGCAAAGAGCAATTAGTCTATCTCTAACAGTTCTCAAAACCCTAACAATTTTAGCATGGCTGAAAAGTCCAAATAGCAAGTCTTTCAGATGCAAAAAAAGCTGTTATCTGGGGACCTCTAAACAAGTGAAAGGAAAACTAAACACTGCCAACATTCAGTGGCATAAGGTAAATATTTTCATTCCAAATGTTACAAAGAGGGAATGCAAGAACCAAAACAAGTTTAAAATCCAGTAGACCAGCATTAAGTCCTGTAATTCTTTGTGCAACATCCAATCTATCTGTGACAAGTTGTGAGCACCAAAGGGCTTGAGTGGCCTCACCCCTGTGGCACTTCCAGTGGTTGTAGCTCCCAGGAATTCTCCCTTGGGTTGGCTTTGCTCCTTCTTTGAAGGTTTCCTCAGCCAATTCACGTTGCTGGCTTCCCCAGGCTACTGGGGTCGGTCTCCATTGAACATTTGCCTTCATCCTTAGAGCATCTCACACTGACTTTACAGTTGGAACATAGCCTGGCCTCTTAGGCCTCCTGAAATCAATGTGGAAGCCTTCTCAATCCCACAGACCTCACATCTGCATATACCTAAGCCAGTGCCATGTGGTTACTGCCGAGGCTGGTTGCCAGCTGCAGCAGCACCTGGGCTTCCTTCGCTCTTGATCATAGAGATTGAGTGCCAGGATCACTGAATTCTTTGAATCAATTCTTAGGAGTGAACTATCCACACTACCACCATTCTGGAACACAGTGCCTTGGATTGATCTTCTCAGGCAAAGTCTTTCGCTTTTGCTGCTTCCTGTGATATGCTCAAGTTTTTCTATTGCCCTGTTCCTTCTCACTAAAGATTTTCTCTGTTCTCTTCTCAGTCAGCAACTTCACTGGTGTTTTCCCTCTGGCCAAACTTACATTTGAAATCATTTTGCTGGCATTTTGCTCCTTATTCTCAACAAAAATCTGATCAAAAGTTTCCAGCAATATCCACACCACTGTCTCAATGTTCACCTGCTTTGAAATTTCTATCAGTTTAATTAGTCCATCACTGTCTCAGTTACTTTTCTCTCATTGCTGGGGAAAGATACTTAACACCCAAAATTAAGAAAGGGAGGGTTTATTTAGGTCACAGCTAGTTGAGGCTTCAGGCCATACTCTGCTGGCTCCAAGGCAAATGGCAGCTGTTCCGGTGGCAGAAAACAAAAAAGAGCAGAGCAGGAACAGCAACTGTGCAATCTAGCAAGTCTCTCTTCCTTCCACACTGACTGTGAAGACTGGAGTTCCTCCAAGAAAGTAATGGGGGCCGTTAGGAAGATCTGAGCTCCTCTGAAGTAGTGCGGTTGCATTGATCAAATTTCTCCAAGGAAATGATGTGTTCAGAAACCTTTCTTTGGCCCTTTCTATGCTCTTTTTGTGCTGGATCACATTAGGATGCACCCTTCCTGCCCTAGAGCTGAACCTCCAGGCCTCAGTGTGTGCAGTTACCAAGCTGATTCAACCAAACTTCTGAAATTTCAAGTTGACACAATGTCAAGCACTACAATCAGCCTTAGACTCCGTCTCAGGCAAAGTCTCCATACAAGAGCAAAATGCAGACAAACTTTTTGCCAAGCCATATCACACATTGTATGGAGTTCCACAGCCAATGCAGTCCTTCATCAGAAATCTCCCAAGCTGATTTCCACTAGCAAGATTTCTATCAGCCTGTTGGTCTTATGAGCTCTGACCAGAGTCTCTCATACAGAACAGCTTAAGGTGTGCCAGCTTTGCTCTTTCAGGCAAAATCCCTGAACCTTTCCAAACCATTCCCACAAGCCATCCCCAAAGTCTCTTGAATAACGTGGTCAAATATAGTCACTGCAACGACCTTGCTTCTCAAGCAGCAAAATATGTCTTGACTACTTTTTTCATTGCTGAGAAAATTTATAAGGCCCAAAATTAAAGGGAGGAAGGTTCATTTAAAACATGTTTTATAGAAGTTTCAGTGCATGATGAGTTGTCTCCAAAGCTGGGTGGCATGGAAAAGAGGCAACACTTCTTGCTGGCATGACAGAGAAGATGGCAAATGCAAGAAGAGCCAAAAGGGCAAAGGAAGCCTCTTTTGCACTCTTATATTGTGTGTAGGCTGTGTTCTCTAGGGTGCTGTAGCATTCACACCCCCAGTCCCAGCACTAGACAATGAACCAGTCACAAACTCCGGATCCAGCTGCCTCCAAAAAGCCTGCTCCAGTGATCCCATGAGGCTTTGGGAGACACCCAGACACAAGCCACAACAGCTTTCAATATAGGGTTTTCATATATGGAAATATTTTTCTCTTCCCTTTTATGAGATGCTATAGCTTACTGTGCCTCTGCTCTCTAAATTCTTCTGGATGAGTTTGTATTTTGCCTAGTGGTGATTAAGGATAGAAGAGTATTTATTATTTTATCTTATAGAAGTGATAGAATTTCTAGTCAGCTGATGACCTAGGTCAAAAATGACATGACGCAATCAGTGTGACACAATACAGTTGTCCTTTAGTTCTAGAGCTAACTTAAACTATTCATATCCCCTCACAGTAAACCCGGATGCAAATAATAAGCATTTTCTAAGCTATATTTAAAACTTATACTGTCTAACACATGGCTTTGTTGTAGCAGCCTCTATCAGCATGTAGCTATAAAATGCTGTGATTTTTTTTTTTTTTTTTTTGGTGCGAGGAGTAAAAAAACGTAGAATTACAATCAGGCATGGTTTATGCTAAGCTTAGCATTTACCCTACAATAATGTAATTTATCTTTTCTATATTGAATAGGGTTCATTTTTAAATTGGCTGCCAGTAGTAGATATTTATCTTAAATATAATTTCAGCCCCCCTCAAAAATAAAATAAATTGAAAAGTAACTTACAAAGTATTGAAACCAGAGTATCTGATTTCTTGACTTCATTTTCTTCCATGCAAAGAATACATTTGGTCTGACTTAATGTCTCGGAGATGTGTCTCACCCCAAAATCTTGGATGCTGTCCAGACAAGTTTCTTGCAATTCTGTGTGACTTCAGAGTTTAAATGTTCTTGTCTGGTCAGAAATTTCATGGTCAAAATCAAATAGTTCTTCGTTTTTGTCTGAGCGGCCGACTTCTCTCCACGTCTGCTCCGGTTCATGCCTCCACTACATGCCATGAGCACACATCTCCATATATATCTTCCAGAACATCTCATCTTCCCCCAGGTTGTTGACAGGAGAGTTGGACCGCACCACATAGTGAGGAGTAAACAGACCAAGTGCTAAGGTAACGCACAGTGAAAAAGCCGGCCAGTGATTTATTTTCATGTCAAATAGGATATACTAGTTTCTGCGACTTCAGGCTTCACTAGTAAAATTTTCACTAAATGTACCCAAAAAGACAACATAGTTTTTTCTTTTAAAAACAATTGCTACCATGTTCATTTGCATAAATTTTGCCAAAGCAGAAGTATAGAGCGTATTTGGAGAGGTGATCTCCTTTTGCCCCTGACTCTGTCAATGACCAGCACGTCCCTTGTGCTGTAGTTGCTGCCATGTTCTAAGCAGTGATATGAACTTTCCTTGGGCGTTGGGTGATGCTAGAAGACACCCTGCAGACATTTTTCCTGAGCCCCATCTCTAAAGGAAGAGGTTGCCACAGATCCAGCTCTCTTTTATACATAGCCTTAGAAACACTGAAGGGCTGTGTGTGGAGTCACAACAAATATATTAAATTGAAATACATTACGTCTATCAACCTGTTGCACGTGAGAAATATTCACATCTTTAACTTTTTTTTTCTTCTGGTTTATTTTCCTCCCCTTCTCTTCTCATTTATTTTTGGAGGACAACTTCAGAGAGACTGGTGGTTTTCAAACAGCTTCTGCTCTGCAAAGTTATTTTCCCTACATAATGAAGTTAAATGCATGGATGTACAGCATAGAAGATGTGCCTCTGTGAATAAGGTAGTGCCATCTGGTCTCCCATGGACTATTTTGCAAGGATAGAGAGAAGACTGGGGCTAGTTATGGGCAGAAATGATGCAGACAGCACATATGCTCATGAAGTATGCTCCTCCCTCTCCTCTTCTGCTTGTGTCAAGCAAGTGTGGCAGGGAATAAGCTGATGACGATTCTTGTTGCCACCCTATAGATTCTAAGGAAATGGGCGCCTTTCTGCTGGTCTTCTATCCTGCATTTTCTTGTTTAAAAAATCTTATGCTCAGCCGTAGGAGAAAAAATAAAGTCCTACATAATTGATTCTAGCATGCGTTTTCTGTCTCTTTGCATCCTAAGGGTGAAAACTTAGAGTTCCTGACATGTTAGGTTATTGTTTAATAGACACGACGTTTCAGTTTTATGAAGTGCCTGAAGCTCTGAGACAGACTGTGACCACGGCTGCACAACCATGTGAACATGTGACCCAACTGACTTCTTTAGTTAAAATGGTGAAAGTGATGCGTTTTACATGATGTGTACTGTGTCAGAGTTGGCCTCTTAAAAAGACTTGTTTATAACTAGAACCTGAATCAGCTATGTTCTGGGAAGTGAGCCCAATGAGGATGGAACTTTTATTTCTTCTTCAGACCACGAATAGAAGATTTCTAAAACTAAACTTTCTGCACCTGTCTATGGAGAAGAAATTTGTTTTTTCTGCATACTCATAACTCTGCCAATAAACAAGAAGTATTTGACTCCTTCTCTTTTATTGTCCAAGTCAGAAATCAGAAAATATGATTTCACTACAGTGAGAATAGAGATGGCTGATAGATAATTAGATAAATTAGTAGAAATAGATGAAGACAGATCACCCATATTTGCCCTGTTTCTAATTTTTTTGAGAGCCCTTACAACCACTTAGTCTGTGATGATACATGTGTCATTTGTTCTTGTGTTTGGCATCCTACTCTGGTCTCAGATACAGAGCTCCTGATCTCTCAGAATAGCTCCGCATGAGAGGACTGTTGGAAGCAGTGTGGGGGCTGGCCCCACAAACACCAGGCCATGATGAGAAGCCAGAAGCTTTCCATCTCACATTTTTTGGGAAGGAAGAGGGGAAAGGAGACTAACTGCATAGTTTGCCTATGTGATGAAGCTTCCATTAGTGTTACTCAAAAATCACAGGGTCTCTGTAGCTTTCAGGTCCCCCAACATGTAGAGATGCTGGAAGAATTCTATGCCCAGGGAAGGCGGGAGTGTATACACCCTTTCCCCTGTATTGGTCTAAGACTGCTCCTGAATTACATCCTTTTATAGTAAATGGATAAGTAGAAGGTAGAATGCTGTCTTGAGTTTGGTGAGCTGTTGGAACACACATACTCACCTGAAAAAGGGGTGGGAATTTCTGAACTGTGAACATGTCATGCTGCCTATGATTGGCCTGCTTTTCATGATTAGCATCTATAGTGAGCTTTGACTTTGTGGGACTGAATGTCCTAACCTGTGGGATCTGCAGTGACTTTGGTTACTAACAAACCACAACTAAACTTCAGCAGACTCGTTGGTGTCACTCAGAACATGAGCACACTGTGGACATCAAGACGAAGCGCTTAGGCATAATCTAAGAAAAAGGCTGATTTACTCATTTCCCATTAATAATTACTTGTTTTTAAAAATTCTTTTTCAACTGACTTTCCTTTTTTGTTTGTTTGTTTGTTTGTTTGTCCCAATAGCATAATTTAGAATCTCTGACAACAGTACTCCTAAGAAAGCCATAAGACTGGACAGCAGCATGGCTATACTTTCAGGGCTCATTTGTATAGTATGAATAGGAGCTTTCAGTTGATTGCACACATAGATGATAGACAGGTTGATGTGTATATGTGTGTGTGTGTCTGTGCATGCGTGCATGCGTGTGTGTGTGTGTGTGTGTGTGTGTGTGTGTGTGTGTGTACATTCCTGTGTGCAGGAATGGAATGAGGGAATTACATTATTAAAAAGAGTAAAAATAGCTGTGCTATTTTTGGTTGACAAAATCAGTTTTCTCAAGGCTGGTAGCTATGTTGACTGAGAAATTCAATATTTAATGAGAAAAAAAAGCAGCAGACAAGGGAGAAAGGAGATCTTTGGGGAAGAGAGCAAAGTGATAAGGATTCTTGACAACTAACTTTCAGGAGCTGAGATTACTCGTTACAGCAGCAGAGAGCGAGGAGTGACGAGAACCCATATTATGAAAAGAATGCAGAACGCATCTTGGCAGGGGGCGTGTGCTGCTGAAGCTACTGCTTGCGTTAAGAGTGGAAAGGAGCACTCGTATCTTCACATTTAAAAACATTATTTTAAGAATAGTCTTATCACATGCAAAATATATGTCTCCATCTATATATCCATCATGTGTGTATATATGTGTTATGTGCGTTTGTGGGTGTGTTTATGTGTATATATGTGTGGAATTCTCTTGAAGTAATAAAAGTCTTTAAAGGTAACATGTGCACAGAGTCTATAAAAATGAATAACATGGACATAGGATGATTGTAGAATATTAGAAGCGTGCAGAAAACTATTTTTCTTACTTTCATTCCCCTTTGTTTATTGATGCAACACGCTTGGCCACGGGCAATGAATTCCCCAGGGCTAATGCTTTGCAAGTAAAACTTAGCTCCCGTCTTCACCAATAGTTTTCTATTGCATTGTGGGCTTTTCCTAACCCAGAGCACATCTACAGGCAGAAAGGACAGAATCCCTGTCTGACTCACAAAACTGAGAAAAGGAATCTTTCTTGACTCTCTTAATATTCTGCATTCAAACAGTTTGATTAATCTTAAAATCAGAAGTGCACTAATCATGTTCTAATCCATAAGTACCTCTTAATAATTCAAAATGTTTTTCAGAATTTCATTAAGGTTCATTTAATTATCTACAAATGAAATGGCTCTAAAGCTTGAGTGTATCAAGACAAAATGAATTGCTGCATAGCATGAAATCTTTAAATTAGAGAGATGAATCTCTTCGTGAAACTGAGGGTCCTACCTCGGGCCATCCTGACCGCGATGCACATTCATAGGTGCTTCGCTGCTGCTACGGTTTGGCTGTCGGGTGTTTTGATTTAGTCACTTTTTCCCGCTTCAGTCCAAGCTAATCCGCCTCATAGTCGGCACTGCTGTGCTTTCACACTCGACTGGAGCTATCACAGCTCCCAAACGCCTGGGTCTTTCTGCTCGATTCCCCACCCTCTTTCCTTTCCTGTTTGCCTCAGAAGCTTTGCAGTTGCTTTCTCTCCTGCCTAGAATTCTTCCCCCAGCCCTTGCAGCGCTGCTTCCCTCTCATTGTCCAGCCTTTATCTGAACCCTTACTTTGTAAGAAAGTTAAAAAAAAAAAAAAAAAAGCCATCCTTTTCCCTTCTTATCTCAGATATTCTTTTTTCTTTGTATTTTAGGGAAGGGATACAGGGTGTTCAGGATCTCACTACTAGATTGGACTCGCAGTGACCCATCTGTTTACAGCGTCCCAAGAGGTAGGATTACTGGGGCTCGCCCCCACACCCAGTCTCAGTTGCGGTCTCAGCGCCCCCTGGGGGCAGGGCCATCATGGCAGGCCTGGGGATTGAACCCCAGGTCTCTGAGCCTGCCTGGAAACGCTTTAATCTGCTGAGCTATTTGGCTGACCCTTCAGACACTTCTCGATTTCTGCGTGTTTACTCCTTAAAGTATTTTTGTTTAAAAAGAAAAAAAATCTTTTTATTTATTTTGCACAGGGTCCCACTATGCGACTCAGTCTCATCAGGATCCTCCTCTCTTGGGCGCGGCTGGCGTGGCCTGCGGTCCTGGGAACAGAACCCGGGTTCTTGAGCTTGCTGGGCAGGCACTCAGACCCCTGAGTAATCTCCCCGGCCTGTGAGTATTTTAAGTACCTTAACATTTCTAATCTGCTTCATACAGGCCTTCCCTCCCAAGCTTGAATTCTGTTTTTACATGATTTAATGTTCCCTACCTTTGATGAAATATTGTGTCTCCTGGCGAGCCAGTGAGGCTGCTTCCTGCTGGATGAGGTGCCATCCCCAGTGCTGCCCGAAGCTTGGCACCGAGAAGCCCTTTGCATAGACTCGCGCTCAGCTGCACTCCAGTAAGGGTTTCCTGGAGTTCCTACCAAGACTCAGCTCCCAGCCCTTTACGCAGTCGCGTGGGATCTAAGTGATATAATTAACTGCTCGAGATTTTATTTAAAAGTCATAGCCTTTAACCATCCTTTTAGAAAGTCCCTGGACGTCTTCTCTTCTATTGAAAAAGCAAATGAGAAACCCCACATTTGGCCCTGCTCACCCTGAGGTCCTTCGTATTGGCTGAGTCCACGTCATCCGTTTCTCTCACCAACCACACTGTGTTTCGTGAGTTTAGAAAACTCGTGTGTTTCATACCCGCTCTGGGAGCGCATTTTGAGCATCCCCGGGAATGTATTTAGAATCTTATTTTAAAAACCACACAATAAAGTAGTGCGACTCCACGTAGAGTGGTAAATGACTTGTACTATGTTCAAGGAATGAAATTGGTATGAACTTGGAGGAACACTCTGGAGCTATTTGTGAATAAGAGGTGCTTTTAATATATTAAATATGGTTTGTCTTCCAGCCCAACCTCCCTCCAATTGAATTGTGTAACAAGTAACGGAAGTTCTAAACTAAGATAGGAGGAAGCTCAAGCATCAGAACCTCACTGAAATTTTCCACCAGCAGCATGCATTTTCTTTTTCCCTGATATTGTAAGAACTTCATAATCACACATCTTTTTGCCATGGAGAGGCCCAGTGTATAATTTCACAGTTCAAATACAATAGTACTGGTTACTGTTCAAATTCATGTAGCTACATGGGGTTTTAATGTATTTAACACTAATTACGTAGAAATGTGACGGCATGTATTATTTCTTTTATTGTGACAAGAAATGTGCAGGTGTAATGTAACCCAATTTTGTGTGAGGGCGGTAAATATCTCCGTAGGATGCACCGAATGGCCATTCAGTTAGTGCAATGCTTCTGATATTTTAAAGCATACATTATAAACATACAAATAAATGAATGAAATATCCTGCGGGGCAAAAGGAAAAATCATGAAGTTTACTTCCTTGTGTATTTTGAAGCTCTCATTTAATATCGTCATTGAACACCAGATGGCGGTGTCTGGACCAACGTTACGTTTTCGATTGTCTGTGAAAGGAACGTGCTTTGAACGTGAAAGAAACACCTTTTGAAGTTGAAGCGCACGTAAGAAATAATATTTTCCAGCACCTACTTTCAAATGCAAGTGCTTGTGCTCAAAAGAGTATGACAGATCCTAAAATTACATTAAAGCTAAATGTCCGACCGAGGATACAGAGCTTGGTGGACTTCCAGCACGTACGTTGTGTGTATGGCTGTGCTTTGAACAAATAAATATTAACACAGACCAATGGCAAATTTTTAAATCCTAATTATTCTACTCACTGCATGACACCAAAAAAGTCATTTGGCAAATGTACATTTAGTTCACTCATTTATGCAAACAAATCAAACTATTTTAATACCATTTTACTACAAAACTGCCTCCAAGATTTATTTTGAGTTGATTCAATAAAAACTCTGTACGGTAGCACAGCATGTGAACTAGCACAGGCATTAAACACACTGGTGGGCCTGGTGAGGGGAAGGGAACACGCAACGCCTCGTCCTTCTCACAGTCCTGAAGATTTATGTATGATTTTATTTTACTCTGTGTGTCAGATTTTGCCTTTCAGGTGTTTATGCTCCAAGATGGATACGCTGAGTTAGATCTGCAGACAAATAAAAGTGTGAAAATATTTCAAGGAAATAACCAGCAGCTCTGAGCCAGTGATGCGGGGAGCCCTGCTGGGGTTTGGTCTGCTGGGGAAACAGATGGACACAGCAGGTAGATTCTCTGGAGGAACTAAGAGAAACTTCAGAGGGGTGGACTTCCGGCAAGAGCCCAATTATGGCTGCAGCCTGCGGTGCCTCCTGAAGGCCTCCGGGGCCCATGGGGGGGGGGCTCTGAGGTGGGGTGTATCCTAGGCCTGATGCACTGTCCAGTCTCGTCCATCGTTACAGCATCTGAGAGTTCAGTGGCCGAGTGTGATGTTGGGAGACAGGCCCCGGTCAGGTCACCGGGGCGTGGCCCGAAGCAGAAGTCACTCTCACAGGTTCTCGGGGTCTCCTGCTTTCTGGTCGCCGTTGCATGAGCAGCCTTCCTAGGGCACACCCTTCCTCGGCGCCGCGTCAGCCTCAGAGCCAGCCAGCCATGGACTGAGCCCAGGAGCCCAAAAGTCCTTCATTCCTGTGAACTGGGGAGTCGGGCCCCGTGTCTCAGCAATGGAAAGCGTGGCTTGGGCAGGTCTCCGCGGCCCTGCCGGCTCGCTCATTCCACGCATTGCCTTTCTGGTCTCCAACAGCACCAGATGCTCCGAGTTCTTTAGTCAAGCTTCTCCGACAGATCCTAACGTGCTCTGGATTCTGTCTCCACATTTAATTAGTAATTTCATTTGTGTGTTCAGTGGGCTCCTTTTCTACTGTGCCGAGCCACATGCGCATTCTGCTGGGAATGTTACAATTCCACAAATATGTTCCCTGGTCCGACGTGACAAGTCCATTCTCTTGCACATTTCCAGGCACACAACTGAAAATAAGTGTCCTTCCTGCTAGATCTCAGTGTTCCCTAAAACCTTTGCTTCAGATTTGTTTACTATGCACATTTTAGTCCTCTCCCAAACTGACAGTGCTGTTTCAATGTGACATGCCGGCAAATATTATGCAAACAGAGGCTTAATAAACCTTTGAGTTTTGAAGATTTTTTTAAACACTTTCTTTTGTCACTTCCAGATCACCACGTAGAGAAGCCCATGCTGGTCTTGGGGAGTAATGGTAGAAAATAAGGCAGCAATCAGACCTGAGAGGCCAGGCATACAGCTCATTCCACGTTTCCCATCAAACCAAAGGCATCATACGTAGGGAACTCCAACTATGGCTTTATACATTGTGGTGCTGCCCCCTACCTCACTGGGCATGATAGAATCCACAGATACTAATTAATCTCTAACTGATAAAATTGTCTCCAAGCAAAATGATTCATGTTTTAAGCTATTAAATTTCAGAGTGGTTTTGGATTTCTTCAGAAATAACTGAAGAAACAAAATGAATAACTAAAACAATGTATAATTTTAATTAGCTCTGGCTTAGCTCTTCCAAACTTTTACTTTGTCATCTGTGAACAGGAGATAACAGCTCCAACGTCATGGGATAAGCGTCATTAACTAAGAATTAACTCGTGTTACTAACAGCAGTGAACGATGCCTAAGACAGTGACTGAAAGAGACAACAATCTCAGCATATAATAGTAATTATCAAAGGAAAACACCGTCATGACTTGACAGACGTGACTAAAAATTTTCATTCAGGTAAAATGAAAGATTGACTATTATAAGATTAGTGAAATAATTGGAGTGGATCTGCACAGCTGGCAAGGGGAAATTTCAGAAAAATGATAGTGATTCCAGTGTCACTACAGTTCCAGCTGCTGTTTAGTACACCTAGTGGCATTTTTAAACTGCAGCTTACCACAGTGATTTGGGGTCTAAGAGCTCTTGATAATGACACTTGCTTCTCTGGCCTTCAGAGGATCGCAAGCCAGGATAGTGCTCATGTCACCAAACCCCAGTTTTCTTCTTTCTTTCCATGAAGGGTTCTTACAATACTAATTTCACATTTGAAATTTCACTCCTCATTTTTTATTACTCTTCTGTTTCTGATTTCTTCTTCTCATCATTAAATTTCTATGAAATACAATAAATATAGTGTAATTCTCTATAGAAATTCAGTTTTGGTGATAAAAGGTAATGCACTATAGAAAATCATGTTTTATTTGCTTCTTTTACAGGTATTCTTTCATGATGTTCCATTGCATTACAATTCTCCGTGATCTTTACCATAATCCTATTATTTTTATTATTTTAATAATTTTATATATTAACTACATATGCAATGAAATGTATACATTACTACTAGGTACATTATATGGACTGAAATTCCAAAAGTTGGACTTCAATTAAATTCTTTGCTCAAAATTATAACATTATTAATAGTTGAATGGGGCAAATCCTTATAACTGAAGCAAGTTTTCTGTTAGGCATAATGGCAGATTTTGTACTAACCACTGTAGCATTACCAGGATTATTATGCAAATAGCCCAAAATAGCACCAGGCATAGAACTGTATGGATGTGACTTCTCCATGCCTAGCTAGATGACTGTATTACTGTGGCCACACGAGATGCTGTTAGCATCAAATACCATGGAAAAGCCCTCATGTAGGTCCCTACATTAGCTCAGTGCTCTAAAGCCAGTATCTTTACCACCTAATACTGTGTGATGAAAAGAGCATTCACATTTTGTATTTACCTAAGGAGACGTCCAATTTCTGATGTGATGTTCTCTTTGGCTGCAAATGCCACACTTTGGTGTTTCTTAAACCTCTTGGCACTTGACACTGCCTCTCTAGATCATTCCAGGTTCACTTTTTATTCATACAGTGAACTAAGTTGAAAGACTAATAGCACTACTCAACACATGCATAAGAAAGCTGTAACATGAACGAGGCCGGCAGCCAAATCATAATGAAGCAAAGCAGGGTTCAGAGTCCTCTATGCACAGTGTTATTGGAGCAGTGACAAGGCACTATTTGGTTCTTAGGGAACCTTGAGATCAGGCTGGCACTGAGGTGAGTACTGGCTGCCGCACCAGCCTGGACAACCTCACTGGGCATATCAGGAGAAACCAAGTGTTGTGAACACCGGGGCTTCATCAATCTCAAATTGAACCTGCATTCCGGAAGCCCAGCAAGGTTTTCTTCCCAATTTCATTATTTGTTCTCATTTATTTCCTGGATAGTTTAGGTTAGAGAAGGAGAAAGAAAAAAAATGTGCAGATGTATTAATATTTTACGTACGCTTCCACTATATCAGAGAAAAATAAACACTTTCAGTGTTGGAGCTTAATGTAATCCGGAAGGGTTATGTAATTTCAGAACAATTCTATCCATCTAATAATTTGGTTGGAAATATTCAATCTTTACTTGAGCAATGTCTCTGAACAAGAAATTCACTATCACCTGGATAGTTCATATTCTTTCAGGCAATAGGAGCATCAAAAGTCAAACAGAGAAGCTCTAGCTCTCTTTCCATGTAACATTTTCAGTATTTAAGGTGATGCAGTGTTCTTCTAAATAAATAATCCTGTTTCTTTTGATATCTCTGTGTCTCAGTTCCATGTCTTATCTGTGTAAACCTAGGTTGTCTGTTTTTTCTCAGTACTTTTTTTTTTGGGGGGGGGGGTTTGAAACATTTATTTGGTAATTTAGTTCAAAACTTATGTTGTGCGTCCTCTATGTAGACAGGGCGACATGGTTTGTACCAAAGTCCTCCTATGTGTCTTCCAGACCGTCATAGTCAGCCCCACCGACCCTTGTTGGAAGAAACTTAAAAGTTCCATTGACTCTGCAAGTCTCTGTTTGTTGCTGGGAGATACAAAAAAAAAAAAA
>PVJA010000979.1:0-42386 GCA_004027025.1 Myocastor coypus
GTACAGACTCCTTTTTTCTCCTTGATGACTATTAGTCTTATGTTGTTTATCTTTACATCAACTTGCAGATATTGAATTATTTTCTCTTGCATCCGAGTTGTTATTAAGAGAGCTTTACTTACCTCTTCACTAGCTGCACTGGTGTCTTTAAGGCCTACATGTCTATTTTCACTTTCACTGAAACAGCTTTGCCAGCTTGTGGTTAAGGTTTTAAGTTCCTGTGTAGCACTTTGAACTTGCTTCATGCATTCTATTACTTTCCTGTATTGCTCATTCAAGGATTCCATCATTTTTCTATTTTCCTCTATTTTTTATCAGTATCTTTAGAAGCACTTAGTACTTCTTTTTTTATAGATATTATTTCTTTTTTTAATCCAGAAATTATTTCTGATCTGATTTCCTCTCTTCCTTTCTTCAGTTGTTTCTTTACTTCAGATGCTATTATTTTAGAGATTTCAGGTATGTGATTTCCAATTTCTTCTTTGCTATTGTCTCCTGTATTTGTTCTGGGTGGGCTTGGGGCCTGAGATTACATTTTGATCCTTCTCTTTGTCACTTTGTACAGCCCTTCCTTCTGACCTTTGGTGTAGAGCTTTGGTAGAGTTCTTACCTTAGCACCATATCTGGATCAACCAAGTTCATATTCATCCAGGTGGGTATGGTTCAGGTCTGTCTGCTGAGCTCCACTAGTTCCTGCTGCAGCCCTTGGAAACAATTTGCTATGCCACTCTGGCAATATGCTCTGCTCCTGGATCAGCTGGATGGGTCTTGTCTCTAGTCTTTCTGTAGGGAGTTCTGTGGCAGTTTTCCACACTGGACCTGACTGATGGATAAATTTCCACTCACATGCTGGGCTTTGTTGCTGGGTCAAATGAGTTTCCGGCTAGTCCCAGGTGGTCTCACTCACACACCGGGCCTGGTTGTTGGGTTGAATGAGTTTCAGGTGGGCCCAGGATGATCTCACTCATGTGCTGGGCCTGGTGGCTGGGTAATGAGTTTCCAGTAGGCCCAATGTGGTCTTACACGCTGGGCCTGGTTGCTGGGTCTAATGAGTTTCTGGTGGACCCAGGGTGATCTACCTCACAAACTACACTTGGTTGCTGGTCAAATCCATGATTTTCTTTTTTTGTCATTGATAAGCAAGTGATTTTAGTCAGAAATAGGAGTTTAATTTCTGTACCACTTACAGGATTGGGACTTGAAGGCAGCCCTGTGTTTTGAGACTCAAATGCAATGAGACATTAACACCCCATTCTTGTCTGGCACTATAGGGAGTTGGACATCACTCACTGCACATGTGAGCACCCACAAGAGCTTGTTTTCTCTCCGGTGCACCAGTCCTGTATTTTCACATATGTTGTACATGTCCCTTGTAATGTAGTTGCTGGCTCTTTTTTTTCCCCAGACCACCACTAGCCAAGGGCATCCTAACAGGGAGTTGTGTTGTATAAAATTTAGTCCTGATATTCCTACACCAGGTCTTGGTCCGGACTATTCTCTGTCTTAATGTCTTGGGCCAACAGGGAGGACTCATCTCCCTGGCCATAGCCACACATCTCTATCCTCACCTTTTTGTGGAATTTTTCCTGACTCAAGAAGCTCTAGATTTTTTTTCCATTCTGTGCAAGCCCCACTGGCCCTTAATTTTATGAAGAAAATATGATTCTAAGACAAAGACAATGAAGCTTTTTCCTGGAGAGAGTTTATGTTGTATCCCTTGTGTTATTCAAATTATTTATTTTTAATTTCCTCCAAGTCTACCCAAATCTGCATCTTATTGGTATCATGCTAACAGGAGCAAAAGCCTGTTGGGTCTAAGGGGAATACTGATGGTAGAGGGATCGCCGGGTAAAGTTATGCACTCCTGTAATGCCCTCCTGACAGCTGTGCATTTTCTGTGCAGATGGCCCTGGACCTGCTTTGTGAGAGAGGAGGAAGGACCAGTCTCCTCTATGCCTCGTGCATCGCCCACATTTCTGACAGGATGCTCTCAGCTCTCCTTTATCAAAACTTATCTCTTCTGTACACCTGTCTGGCTTTTAGAAGATTTGAGGCCATTAAGACCTTACACCTATACCCTAACTCTTAATATTTAAAATATGCATTTTTAGTTTTTGATTCTGTTGGGTTCTTTTTACACACATACACACATACACACACACACACAACATGTATTTATCATTTATTATCTATATTTATGATACACAGAAAAATATTTTAAAAGACAACTATATAATATTTAATACTAACAAATATTAACAATTTGTCCTTTTTTCTAGTCTTTTTAAAAGAAAGAAAATATTGAAAATAGATCTGTTGCATTTCTTATTTTATTCCTTTTTATCCTTCCCAGAAGTAACCAATATCCTGTTTCTGTTTTCCATGGATGATTTTTAGGATCTGACTACAGATTACTACAGGCTTGGGGTTATGTTTCTGTCTCTTCACACCTCTTCAATGTGCATCTTTTCTTGCTAGCCCTGTTCTCAGCTGCCCACACTGCCCCAGAGCAAAAAACAGAAGCAACTAAAGGCCTTTTCTGTTTCCTTCTTTCATTCTGACCCCTTCCTTCTGTGATACTTTACCTTTTTCTCAAACATGCAATTCTAATTGACTTACCTTTCTCTTTTTCTTCATTTATTATTGATGCCCTAGCATTAAATCAATTTCATTTCTGTTTTGGGCATGGAGTATGAACATGGACTCTCTTTTCTGTATTACAGTATTTGAGCACATGTAGAATGGTGTCATCAGAACTTAAGGAGGAAATGCAATGAGTTACCATTATGTGCAGAAGCTAACCTAGGAAGGAGGCAGAGCTGCATGTCTCAAAGATGGGTGCATTCTGGGACCGGACACAAATTGTTTACAGTTAATGTGCTTGCTGTTAAATGTAGTGCCAAAGGCATTTGCCATTAGATTAATAGATCTTTAGCAGAATTAATTTGCTCAACAAAATTCTGTTTATCTTCCAAAATATTGATAATGTCTCATTTTATGGCTTGCATATAACAGAGTTTTACATGTAAAAACATTAATTTTGCTAACCTGTTAACTAACTGGCAAATGCAATTGGCATTGCATGTGACAGCTATGTTACTGTAAGTAGGCCTTGTCTTCTCTTACAGTAGATTATTTTCCTGCTATGTATAAGATACACCTTGAGTGGATTTGCGTTAGGCAGTCTTCTTTTTTTTTTTTTTAATTTTTTATTTTTATTTATTTTTTTCTTGTTTCAGAACCTTTATTTGTTTATTCACTCATTTTTATGGCCGGCTCAGCCCGCCCTGAGGGCAGGGCTGGCGCAGCATGTGGTGCCGGGGATCGAACCGCGGTCCCTGAAGCCGCCCAAGCTTTCCCAAGCAGGCGCTTTAGACCACTGAGCCATCCCACTGGGCCCCCTAGGCTGTCTTCTGTTGGAAGGCACCAAACAATTGTTGCAGATACTTGGGGCTCCAAAGGATTAACTAGAAAGACAGATACATATTTATTCAAATACTAATAGGAAAAAATAATGTATTCAGATGTGAAATGCTCTTAGGGAAGAAATTATTCAAGTGCCACCAGGAATAATGCCTCGGGTATAGAGAAAAGGCAGGAGGACTTGGGATGCTGAGCTTGTGTGGTTGCAGAAGAAACTGGTTTCCAAACTGCATTTGATGGAGCTTTGGATCCATGAGTATAGAGAGAAAGTTCTCTCACCTTAACTCTTTTGTAGTCATTGGAAACCTTTAATTCTGCTGTTAGTGGTTACTTTTCAGCTTTCCATGGATGTCTCCATGGCATGGAACCTGTTAGCAGTTGCTGAATTCCCAGATCAAAAAACAAAACAAACCAAAATAACAGTTATGAGGTAAGGTTAGGGGTGGAATTGCCAGAACCTTTCTCCCTGACGGCCAGAGCATATCTTTTGTTCTTCTAAGTATAGACTTGGCTTCTTTCCCCCATACTTGTATTTTTGAAAATTTGATATTATCTGTGATTAGCATAATACACATGATGTTTAATATACAAATATGCTTCATGTGTGGAGAAATGATATGTTAATGTTTGAGAGCCAACAGAGTGTGATGGAAGAAAAAAATTATATATATATACATACATACATACATATATACATACATACATACATACATATATCTTGGGAATCATGTGGTACAAAGGTATAGCCATTTTCTATAACCTTTAGCTTAATAATGAGGTTGCATATTTTTCTGTTTTATAGTTTCACATCTATCTCGCCTGAGAGTTGTCTTCTCAGTGCCTTTAATTTCTGAATATCTGCAGTGCTTATTAAACATCTAACATATGCCTGACGCTGTGTGGATAGGACTTTTGCATGTCTCCCTTAGTCATTACCTGGGTAGTCCTGCAGTTTCAAATCCTGGCCTCAGAACTCTGGCCCCAGCTCATTGTGTGGGGTGGTGGGCACCATGTGCTATGAGCAGTCAGAAGCCTTCCCATTCCTGTCTCCTCCTAGTCTATGGCAAGTAGTAATTACATGGTGAAGTAAGCTGGAAACACTACATTGCATTGCCCCTTTCCTCCTTAAAAAAAAACCAAAAAACAAAAAACAAAAACTAAACTAAACATCATCATGTCATGAAGCACTACTGATAATAGAAAGCATCTTTTATAAGTGCTTTTTTTAATAAAACATTTAGAAGAGTTTATTGGTGCTCTTTTACTTTTCTCTATTTCCAGATGTAAAGCCTATAACATCTAGATTAAAACATACTCCTTTGGTCTAGGACATAATAATGGTGGTAGAACAATTGTTTGCCGTATGTGAGATCCTGGGTTCACTTCTTAGGACTAAATATATATATATATATATATATATATATATATATATATATATATATTTCTTTAAATATAAAGGGGATGATAGAGTATAAATTTGATCCAGTGATGTGATGGAATTTTGTATGTTACAACTTCATTCTGACTTAGTCTCACCTGTGCCCATTGTGAATTACATGTTGAGGAAATGTCTTTATTCTCTGATTCTATTCCCCATTTTCCATTAAAGTCTTTGATGTTTGGAGAATCATTAGATCATTATTTGTCCTCTTGAATAGACAGTGCTCTGCTTGCTCTTTCCTTAGTGACACTAATGAAGTTGACATACCGCCCAACACGCGTGTCGGCACCAAGCGCTATATGCCTCCAGAAGTGCTGGATGAGAGCTTGAACCGAAACCACTTTCAGTCCTACATCATGGCTGACATGTACAGCTTTGGACTCATCCTTTGGGAGGTTGCTAGGAGATGTGTTTCTGGAGGTGAGAAACTGAGGTCTCTGAAAAGAGACTGTAGGAGGTACTGCCAGCCCTTTATGGTCATCAGTTAAAGGTGTTACATTGTCTGTAAAATCAAGGTCTTTTATTTTACTTTTTATTTCTGCTGATGCAGTTCTAAACCTTCTAGAAAATGATATTTGATGTACTGCAATAATCTGTGACTACTTCCTTTCCTCCACACATTGCCCAAGAGTGACTTTCGTACACACTCTAAGTTCCCTCACCATTTCAGCATCGCCCTCTGCTGGCATAGGCTATCGCCTTTCTGTGCTGGGTTCTTCATTCTGCAGTCACTCCATCAAGTCAACCTATTTCTTACCCGTCTGACTTGTTCTTACCTGCTGGCCCACCTTCAACCCTTGTATGCATGCATAGCTATTTCCTCTTCAGAGACAACCATACAGCCATAAATGCGGGGTGCACATTCTTGTTGCTTATCCCCCTACTTCCCTATTCTCTGCAGAACTCCTTCATAAAGCACATGGAAAACATCACTTTTTATCAAATGGAAATTAAGACATCAATATTTTTATCACTTACGATAATTTTTCTGTCAATCTAAGAATTCCCTAATAAGACAAAGTATAATCAATATGAAGATATCCTTAAATATTCCAAAATATTACTACTCATACTATTTTGATAGTGTGACCTTTATAATCTGTCTTCTAGATGATTCCAACTTCTTTTAGGCAAGAAGCTGAAAGTTAGGCTCCTCTGTATTGAGCACAGAATATAACCTTTATATTTATGATGATGATGATGATGATGTTATGCTCATTAAAACCTTGATGTTACTGTATTTCCTCTAAATGGCCAGTTTAAGCTCTGCAAGGATATGAGTTTGTCCCACTTGCCCAGTTTCTGTCTCCTATAGTTTATGCAGGCTGCCTGCCCTAGATCAGGTAGGTGTAGCACTCATACCATTAATCCTAGCCAGAGCTCTGCTAAATCCGTCAGTGGACTAATTTATTCATCACATACCCTTGATCCTAGCATGATACACTTTAGATCCAGCACCTCAGAAAAGCCCCACCTATAACTGCATGAGGCTTTGCAGGGACCTCTGGACACAAGATATAACACGATAAAGAGATGAGTAAGGGCTATCATTCAAAGCCAAATTTTGATTAATTCATAATTTTTTGTGGTTGGCTGTACATGTATCTATTGTACTTTATGTCCTGCCTCACTATCCATCCATCAATCTGTTAACAGCACCAACATTAGCCCCTGGGGAGAATATAAGGTGAAATAAATAGATGTAATCCAAACCCTCAAAATGTGCCACTTTTGAGAGTGGGAAAGAAAATAAGAACTGAAAGGAAGTGAAGGCTCCTGTGTTAGAGCCTGACCTTTTATTATTTCACACGCTGAGATAACAATGAGACCCAGTGGAAGTGATCGTGAACTTCGAGCACGATGTTGTACTCTGCGGTCCCTGTAGGGATGACAAATGATGAACAGATAATCAAGTAGGATATTCTAAGAAAACTTTTGAACCTTCTGGTCATTTCGATTTTACATGAGTCTGAATCTACAAGAAAGGACCCAACACAGACCTCAGGTTTTGCCACAGTAGCCCCTTGGTGAATTTACTGGTATGGTGTATACTGCCAACTTGATGGTCTCATCATTTTCTAGTGAAAAGCAATAACATTCCTGTAATAGTTGAGTGAAGATGGGAGTCAAGGGAGCTCTGGAGAGTGACTTGGAGCAATGCTGTCTCCTGTGTGGAGGACAGAGTGATT
The DNA here is from genome assembly GCA_004027025.1 of Myocastor coypus. NCBI lineage: Eukaryota > Metazoa > Chordata > Mammalia > Rodentia > Myocastoridae > Myocastor > Myocastor coypus. Next base: position 7,054 of record PVJA010000979.1, read on the forward strand.
GTTAGGAGTTCCTCAGAAGTACAGGTCACCTGCCTCTGTGAGGTGTGGGAGGAAAACATAGAAATTAATTGTGAGAAAAAATTGAATGAAACACAGTTTAATACAAAGCACATAGAGAACAAAATAAAAATCAGATCATTAAACTTGAGAAAATCATGGTTAATATTTTGGGTACATATAATTTTCTAAAATAATTCTTATATTGTAAAAAATGTAAACTGATATTTTATAAAAGTAGATTCCACTTTTAAACTTACAATGATATTTGTGGTCTCATACTACAGAAATAGAACAGTCATGTGTTATGCAGCACGGATTCTGAATCATCTCCCAAATCTGCACTGAGATTCAATATAGCTTGTTTTATATTTTGATCTTTACAAAATTAGAAATAAATGAGATTCTTAGCTTTTAGAAGTTAGAAGAAAAGCTTGGAGACTGTTACGGTTTGTGTCTAGTTATCCCTGCAAAGCCTCATTCAGTCAGGGGTGGCTTCTGGAGTTTGTGATGGGTTTTTGATCTAATGCTGAGGTTATAACCTGGGACAGATACTCTGCACTATAGTGTAAGGAGGAGAGAGGGGTTAGCTAGCTTCAGGAGCTGCTGCTGCCACCTTTGCTCTTGTTCTTTGCCACTGCCATGAAAGGTTTCTCTCTACCATGTGCCACTCTGCCTTGGAGCCAGCTCAGTATGGACTGAAACCTGCACTGACTATGAGCTAAATAAATCTTTCCTTCCTTCATTTTGGATGTCAGGTAATTGCCCAGTAACAAGAAAAGAGTAACAGACAGAGACCTATGATAACATTCATAATATTTACTTTTTAATTCTCTTTTTCTAAATTAGATTAAGCACCATTGGGTACATGTGTTCAAAATTTACTTTATTGTTGTGAGTTTGACATTACTTTTTCTCGTGATTTCCTTTTTTTTTTTTTTATCTTTTTGAGACAGGGTGTCACTATGCAGTTCAGGCTGGCCTTGAGCTCACTTCTGTGGCCCAGGCTGGTCTCAAACTCACACCGATCCTCCTGCCTCAGCCTCCCAAGTGCTGGGGTTACAGGCATGTGCCACCATGCCCAGCTTACTAGTGATTTCCTTTGAAAACAGTTTTTCTTTTTTTTTACAACAGCTTTTGAGTTAGGCTTTTCCACCAACTCCACATAAAATAATACCAACAACATCTTTTCAGGAATCGTGGAAGAATATCAGCTTCCCTACCATGAGCTGGTGCCCAGTGATCCCTCCTATGAGGACATGCGGGAGATTGTGTGTATCAAGAAGTTGCGGCCCTCATTCCCCAACCGGTGGAGCAGCGATGAGGTAGGACTCCAGGTAACCATGTTGCTACCATTGACTTCTAAACCAGCTTCACCTTTGCCAGAATTAAAAATACTCATTAAAATTTGGCTTGGTCTTGATGGCGATGATGATATTGCCTCATTGTAGTTCTTTGCATTGAGCTATGTGCAGTTTGTCAGAACATCTTTTCCTTTCTTTTAATTTTATTTGGTCGCTTCCAAAATATATTGCTGAGTCAACTTTGAGCCTGAATAGCTGGTAACACTGTTCCTTTTGCTGAGAAGTATGGAGGTTTGCATAAGAGCTATTATTTCTTCCTTTGTGTGTTTTCAAACCATTGTCATTTTTCTCCATAAGAAGCCCAGATACAACTTTTGATAAGAGAAAAAGATAGGTATCTTGCAGGACTGAATTTTCTGTGCAGATCCATGATTCAAGTCAACCTAGTTGAGATACCTGACTGAGCTGCATGTCTTTGTGAATAAGGGTAATGAGACATTATTTAAGCAAAATCTTGTTCAGCTTGGCTCTGAGAATTTGGCAGTGAAAATATGTTGGAAGGGAGCTGCCAGGAAAGACAAAGAAGTCAGTGGCCATGCCTGTCCTGCTTATGCCTCGGGGTCCTGCGCCTGTCTTCCCACTGCTGTGACCTGATGCTTGCCCACGGCCTGAATTATCCATGAGCCTGGAACATTCAATGAGAGCTTGAAGCACGCTCTGAAAAAGGAAAACCCAGTACTCTCATCAAGCATTTACTAAGCCTAGCACAGACAAATGGGCAGAACATGATTCACTACTTACAAGCTAATTACTTAGTGTAAAATTCATCTAAAATAACTTTGGGTTCATTGGTGTCTGTGTCACGTTACTGAAATGATAAGTACTATCCGTGTTTATGCAGGAATCATTGCAAGATGCTGCAGTTCCAGCATTTTGAAGGTGGTTATGGCTGTCAGTATTACTTGGAATGCCTTCTGTAAGGACTTCTGATGAAGCAAAATTGTGCTTTTCAACAAGACCAGTAACTGATATACCACAGGAGAAAGTTTCAGCAATGCTGCATGCAGGGTGTTAATCTTGTTAGGTAGTACAGTGTGATGTTAATATTGTAGTAGACAATGGTGATTTAGAAATAGCCATGTTTGTTTGAGTAGTATGGGATTAGATAAGGTATTTAAACTTAATGAGTTTTGGAAACAATCTGAGATCACTGAGCAGGATACAGATTGCTGGAGTATTTTTATATTTGCTTCAAAGGTATTCTCCATAATCAGCAAAATCATATGCTTTCTTCTGTCAAAGGAAGACATGAAAATCTGAGTCATTATTTCACAAAAAAGAGAATTTTTATGAAGTTGTATTTTTAATGTCATTTTTTTATGGCCAGCTCAGCCTGCCTTGAGGGCGGGGTTGGTGCAGCATGTGAAGCTGGGGATCAAGCCAAGGTCCCTGCGGCTACCTAAGCTTTCCTAAGCAGGCGCTTTAGACAACTGAGTAATCCTGCAGGCCCCTTTTATGTTGTTTTTAAGGGTAACTTTAGAAAATATATTTAGACCTTATGAGGCCCAAATATCAGTACCATGCATTTCTCTGATGTGTCTCCAATGTTGCTTTCCTCTTGCAGTGTCTGAGGCAGATGGGGAAGCTCATGACAGAGTGCTGGGCTCACAACCCCGCATCCAGATTGACAGCACTGCGTGTGAAGAAAACACTGGCCAAAATGTCAGAGTCTCAGGACATTAAGCTCTGATGTAGAGGGCAGGACGCATTTCCAGGGAAGGCAGATGGATGGCTTCACTGTGCATGGTAGAGCACAGTGTATGAAAGCATCTTCAGTACCAGCCTTGAATGCAGTCCTCTTCCTTTCCATGGGCTCAGACCCCACCTGCCTCTCTAGGAACAGCCAGGCCAAGCCAGGACCTCCCACAGGCAGGCTCTCCAGGTCTGTTGTAGGAGAGAGAAGCTGAGTAACTTGTTCAAGATATGCATGTTGCTTTCTAGGAAAGCCCTGGACTTTGAGATTGACTTTTTTTTTTTTTTTTTAATGGTCAGCTCAGCCTGCCCTGGGGGTGGGGCTGGCACAGCATGTGGTGCTGGGGATAGAACCATGGTCCTTGTGGTTGCCTAAGCTTGCCTAAGCAGGTATTTTAGACCACTGAACCATCTCACCGGCCCACTATTTTTTTTAAGATACTTTATTTTTGCCAAAATAAATATTGTAGAGGTTTCAAGGTTTATACTATTGTAGTTTAAAGAATTACAACAAATTTTTTTCCCAGAAACTATGTTGGCAGGTAAATTAAAATATGTCTGTCTATTGGGAAAATCTTGCTGTACCTGGCAAATACAAGAGGGCCTGGGAAGTTGAATCGAGACTGGAGCTGAGCTCTGGCATGGCCCTCCCACCTGCTCGCACCACCTGGCTGGCCAACCGCCTTGCCCCTGGGGATGCCTTGCAGCATGCCCACACTGGGGACTAGTTCCGCCTGTCTGGGACCACGCTTTGGAGTTTCAGTCTCAGACAAAGCTGAGTGCAGGAGGGCTCCGTGGCTCTCCAGAGCGGAGGTGTTCTTAGCACTTGAAGTCTGGTCATGTTGGGCAGTTCTTTCATGATAAAATCACTTTGTTTTCATGAAACACAAGCAAAACTGTTTTGTATGTGCAGAGAATGGACCTGTGCTTGGTTTTGATCTGTCCAGTCAGAAGATCAACATTAAATAAAATTGTCATTTGTTGTGTTAAAGACCTGGTGCTTTAGCGAAGCACTCATCTGTTCTTGTGGCACACAAAGAACACACCAGTGAGGCAGGGGAGGAGGGCAGCACCCGGGTGGCCTGGCTTTCACATCTGCAAAGGAGCCGATCTCAGAAGCATGAGGCAAGAGGCATGTACACCTTATTTTATATAGATAAGGATGGTGCTTATTGTTTGTCTTTTTTTCTGTATCTGAGTTTAGGGATTGAGGCACAAATTTTTCAGGTTAATTTCACTGAATTTTAATTTAAAAATAGACAAATATAATCTACAGATAGAATAACAAAGGAGAGCAGTGGAGGCTGCTGTGATTTATTATTCTGTAATGGATAGGGATGGACTGTGGACGTCTGAAGTGAGTTTCTACACTTTAGGAATGGCATCTCATCTGATGATCCTACCCACGTTCTAGTCACTATTTATTGTTTTCGCTTCTCTGCAGCACTTATGCAAAACATCTCTTTACTGCCCAGGGTTTTAACTTTGGAGTACCATAGAGAGTAAATTCGCTGACAGGCCTGGTGTTCCTTAACAGTAGGTATATGATGAAGTTTGAAACTATTCACATTCCTCTTGATTTTATCCATTTCATTTTCTTACTATGGTTCTTCGTTACTTGTTAGAAATTCCTTAGTGCTTAGTAGGAAATTTGCAAGCACTCCCCAGTTGGCATTTGAAAAGGATACTTCCTTCCATAATACTCCAGGGGGCAGTGTTTCCTAATCCTTTTCATCACTCTAAACTAGAGAATGGAGCAGTGTTTAGAAATGACAGCTGCTTAGTAAATGAGAAAAAGCTTTCCCTCCCTCTGAAGTCAGCTCATCCCAAAGACCTTGTAGAGCACAGAATGTGAGCTGTGCACACGGGCTGGAAAATCAGAGTGGAGCACATTGACTTACCAGGGCTTTGTAGCCACACTTTCTTTACCAAGAAAGAATTTTGAACTAGAAGGGAATTATATTTGAGAGAGGATAATTGGGTATGGATACACTTGTTGTCAGGACACTGTTCTTACTGATGTTCACGCAGCCTCAGTAGCAATATAAAGGGTTGTTTCTTGTGTCAAATTGCATCATTTGTGATAGATTAGAAATAAGTCTGAGAATTACCTGAGATTTTTGGACAAACAACTAATCAGATAATTTGAAAATGAGAAAGTGAACATTTGTTCCAGTTAAATGGTTCAATGGGCAGATGTTGGTGTTTTTCACATTTTCCATGATTTGAATTCAAGTTCATCTTCTAGAAATAATGCTGTTTATTTTTTGGATAGTTCTTGAACATGAGTAGCTTAAAATGAGAATACTGTGTAGGAGGCTGATGACTTAAAAATAACCTTGATTTTTAGGATTCCAATGAAACAAAAAGGAAATTTAAAAAGTAAACAAATTTATTCTATATTATTTATTTGGTTGCTTTGGGGGAAATCAGTAGCTTATCTTCTAATCCGACTTTATTTTTTCACTGTGAACATTTTAAAATTATGTCTGAGGTACCTAAAAAGTTCCCCTTAGGTAGGATAGTCTTTGAATGAGATAAGAATTTAGCTTGAGTAGAGTTTTCTGTGTCTTACCAAAATCTGCTTGACCTAGGTAACACGTATGAGTTCCTAAAGAGGACCTACTCACTTTCAGAGAGCCTATTGTGAGTTTTAAGTGTCCGGTGGCTCAGCAGTTAATTTCATTTTATTATTATATTGTTTTGTCTTTTAGTTAAATAAGTGAGAACCTGGAAACAAGTAGTTGATTGCTTACTCTTCAGACTGTTTCAGAAACTTTCTTTAAACTCCTCCCCCCCAAAGGAGTCCTGTGCTATTGGTTGTTAGGTATACTTCGTATACTAAGATGTCTGGGTTTGGAGCTTATGTATGTGTGTATATATTATATAAATATAGATGTATATATAAATATGAATTATGTTCAGTCTGGAGTCTGGCACAAATCTATTATGTGGGTTAGAGTAAAGTATTATGGGTGATAGAGTACTAAAGGAAACATAGTATTTATTTATGAAAGTGTGCAGATTTTTAAATAGGGAGTGCGGTGCTGCCAACATTGCCCGTGAGAGGACAGGCCTTGGACCTCCTGGAATGAGCTGCTTACAAGTCATGACTGACTGTGCTGTGTTTTGTGATTTGTTTGTTTGTTAATTTCTCCAGCAGAAAGCTTCTTATAAAACACACTAGGATTTTATTTACAGGGAATTCTCTAACACATTTAAATTGGTGTGTAGTCAAGTATAGCAAGCACTCAGTAATGACGGACGAAGTTTCATGTTCCAGTGTCATGCATATTCATTAGGGGTTTTATGTCATCGGTCTGTTCTGGCTCTTCTTTGTTTGTTGGTGGAAAGGCACAGAAAGGACATTTTTAAAAACTTGAACATGTTTGGTAGTTACATCTCCTCAGAAAACTCAGTTGCACAGCAGTGGAAATGAGAACAGGGACATCAAAAGTGATTTAATTTAGCAATTATGGTTTCTCTTATAAAACACAATGAACAAAAAAATGCTATATTTTTTGTAGAGAAGTTGGCAATACATAGGGGATTTGTTGTTTGTCTCAAAAGAAGAGTCATCTGTGTTCTTTTGGGGGAACCAGTGCCTTACTGAATTTGTACATACTGTAATTATTCAGGATTAGGGAACAAACAATTGTATTGTATTTGTTACAAATTGTATATGGCTTTGTTTTAACATTCCCTTAAATAAAATGGATTCATTCTCCCCATAGAGAAAACATGACTATCAGCTTGTGTTTGTGCCTGTTCTTTTTGTCTTTGAAAACCTCACATTGTAGCAGACTGGAGGCAGCAGTAGAGCCCTGGATACTGGTAAGTGTGTGTGTGTGTGTGTGCGTGTGCGTACGTGCTGACAGCAGGGAAGGAGAAATGGCCTGTCCACTTTTGTGTCTGCGAAGTTAGGAAGCACGGTCATCTACCAGATAACAGGAAAGGCAGGGCAGTCAGTGGTTTGAAAGAATTTCAAAAAATTATAGCTTGCTGGGCACAGAGCCAGCTGTGTGTGGTATGCTGAGGGCTCACTGAGAGCTGGCTACTGTGTGGCCCATAGCCTGGAGCTGGGTCTGGGCCACAGCCAGCCCATGTGGGAATCTAGGCTCCCTCCTGGTTCTGTGCCCTGGGCATGTTCAGAGCTCTCGGAGGCTACTGCTGCCCTTTGAAGATGCGAATATTGATGTCTATTACACGCAGCTGTTCTGAAGATGCAGTAATTCTGGCACCAAGCAGGTGGTCAGCACCCAACTATTACAACTAGCAAAGCAGGCAAACTTACAGTGTCCCTTTTCCGTGAAGCTTATGATTGTGCTTTCTGCCAGCAGCCCCACAGAGGCCCAATGCCTAGACTAACATAAGGTTGGGACTTCTCAGTCACGAGAGGCAACATGCTGGAAAATAAGAATTAGTAATATCAACGACAGGTGGAGGAAGATGGCAGGAACTGAAGCAAGGAAGCACACTGGAAGAAGGTAAGTCAAAGGCTGTGAGCCTGGTGAGTTCAGGTGGGGCCTTGGCAGGTGCGGAGAGAGATGCTGGGTCAGTGACGAGGTAGACAGGACAGCAGGGCTGACTGGCTGGGGTGTGCTCAAGGGACTGGGTGCATTTAACGGAGTGGCCAAGATCATTGGTGGCTAAAGAAGGAGCCAAAAGCCAGGCTTTACACTGTAATGTCTGTGGATGTGTCATGCCCTGGGATGGTGACAGGATTGGGGAGGCTGCAGGGGAGTTCTGCAGGGGCCACAGGAGCACAGGGAGGCAGGGACTGGAGAGAAGAGATGCAGGCTCAGTGTCACGTGCTTTGAGGGATGTAGGCCAGGCGATGATGGCCTGCGAAGTGCCCATTTCCTCTCTCAGCTGCACGGTACTGGGCTTTGTGAGGTGGACACTCCATCTGAAGCAGAGAGAGCTCTGCTTGAGGGACGAAAAGAGCAAGGGCTGTTGTGTATGGATGTGAACTCTGGAGGGCAGGGTTTTGAGAGGGCCCATAGAGCTTTGGGAACTCCAGAACTGTTCGAGTGTGGGGAGCTCAGAAGGGTTGACATTGTGAACACTCCCCTACTCCCAGGGGCCAAAGCACTTGTGTGTGATCTGCCATGTGGCCAAGAGAATGCCTTTCACTGCTGGGGTTCAGCGAGAGCTAGCATATCCCCTCATCTCCATTCCCAGTTTTGCAGAAGGGTAGTGTCTCTGATCTCTGATCTTCTCACCTGTAAGCTGGGATAAATATACCCACTCCCAACCCCACGGAGCTCTGGTGAAGAACTGATGAGGTGACTGCATTAAGTCTGGGGCCTACCCTGGGCACAAGGTAGGTGCTCATAAACATGACCCTTTCCTTCTGGCATCGGTTTTCCTGGATATAAACTGGGCAGCACAAACACATGCAGGGATGGGCTGGTGGGACTCTTTTTTCCACACTTCTCTGTGCTGTAGCTCTAGCCAGATTTTCTCCAGGACTGAAGGGTAGACAGATAGTAAATCCCCACTAGGGAAAACAAGCTCTTCTGCTGAGGCCCACTCTGAAAGGGCAGACTTGGTTATCCCATCTGCCACAGAAGCCACACACACAGATGCTCCTGCCTTCAGAACTATTTCTGCTCATCAGGCTCTCCTACAGCATCTGGTCTAGCAGTGGATCTGTGGGCCTAGGAAGGCTCTAAGGCAGAGGCCGGAATCCTCATGCCTTCTGGCAGTATGACTACTGGAAGGGGTGCTGGGATCAGAATCAAGATTCACAGAGCCCAGTAAAGATAAAGGACAGGCAGAGGGTGTGACTGAGTTATGAGACATTACACGCCTTCAGGGTATGACAGCCACGTGTGGGCAGGAGACGTGGACATCAGCAAAGGGTACTTCTGGGAACTCCCCAAGGGCTCAGCTGTGAGCCAGGCTCCTGTTCTGGGCTTCACACTCTCCTAAGCATGGTGGTAACTCAGCAGGTATCCCAACTACTAAAGCCCCATGTAGCAGGCCAGTAGGCCAGTCATAAGTCAAACCTGTGTTACTCTATTTATGTTCCTCAGGAACTCTATGTTGTTTGTTTTTAAGTATAGTTTTCCATCTTCAAGGCCCCAAGCTCCCACTGATTCTGTCCAGATTCCAGTTTACAGTGTTTTCATTACTCCCACCACCCAGAGGGAACACTGGAGTTGGGGCCAAGCCCTGAATTCAAGGCTGGAGGCCACTTCTTCACTGGCAAAGGGGCTGTCTGGCTTAGCAGCTGTCTCCACCATCCATGGGGGAGTGGGGAAAGGGGTGGTGGTTCCTGGTTCACTGAGACCGCCTGACTGAGCAGGTCTGGTGGTCTCCACAGCTCACGGCCTCACCAGGCCTTGGGCTTCACCTGGGATTTTCCACAGGTGTTTTTCAGATTTTAAAACCAGACCTGTGAGGGTGGGACTGATGCCACTCTCAAGCAGGAAAATCTCAATGCAAATGTTCCCAGATGTTGGCGTCCTCTCCTCCCTGCTTGCCAGTCCCACCTGGCACCTTTTCAGACTGGGTGCTTAGGCTGCACCGAAACCATTTAAACCTGAATCTCTAGTTAATAACCCAGGCATAAGTCTTATTTTTTATTTTTGGTGCTGCTGGGGATTGAACCTATTACTTCATTTAGGCTAAACAAGTGCTCTACCATTGTGTGGGTTCTTAAATCTGTTGTGATTTCATTGTGTGGCAGTGTTAGAGAACCATCATTGTAAAACGTCATCTTGTCACTGAGAGAAGTATGATTGCCCCAGGTAGAATCCAGGGGCTTTTGTTCTACTGAAGAAATACGTGACAACTTTACCATGAAGGATGACTTTCTTCAGGAGAAGCAAGGGAGGAGACGATCTCTATTGCTTATAAATATAATTTATTACCTGTTTAAAAATTCTTTCTTACATTTTGTACATGTTGTCTGACAGAATAAATGCAGGCAATTTACAAACCGAGGGGACTGCAGGAAAAATTTGGGAGAGGCAGGGAGAGAAAAGAGGCACACCCAGAGCTAGGATCCTCACCTCTGCCACACAGTACGGCAACAGGTGGACAGGATGCCCAGGGAGCACACCACCTCTGCTAGGGAGTTTTAGAAAAGGAATTGCATAGAAGATACAGCAAGAGGGAACTCCACAATAACAAAAAAAGTGTTTTGAATGTGAGGCGCTAAGGTGGTGGCTTTCTGCTTTAAAAAGAAAAAAATGGCAAAGCACAGAGCCTCAACTTGACATTTCTGCAGTTGAGCTGTTCCAAAGAAGGCAGCAGAGGGATGAGCCAGCCTCTTCACTACAGGCTGCTGGGGAGTTTTCTCTGACAAGCACTGGTCATCTTCTTCAGGAAGGGCAAAGCAGAAGGTTACCAACTTGCAACAACTCAACTTAAAACAAGGAAAATGACAGGGTGACATCCAACACATACACTAATGATATTCCCTGCAGCTGGACTAAAACACACTTTGGAGAGCGAGGGCATCACTACTAATACAAGTATAAGTCTAGGAGAAGAGCAAGTTCTAATTGCAGTCCTGTTTCTTTTCCAAAGATTAGAGAGTATGAAAGGGCAAAGGCATTTTCCACTGGTAGTAGATTTTTTTTTTTTTTTTTTGAATGCTGTCTTTAAAGGTTTAACATCTAGGATGCAGCTCAAGTCAGGATTCTTTGATGCTGCCTCACCATGGTGCTGAGGATCAAAGACCAAGAACTAGTCACCAAGAGCTTGGAGTGCTGATTGGTGAAACCTGCATATGGCTGGTGGGCAGTGGCTGAGTGGGCCACAACTGTTGTCATTTCCTACGGGGATTTCCAACTTAGGACCTTAGAAGATCTCTGGATAGATTCCTTCAGTATATAAGAGCCTGAGTACACAGAAGACTGCGGTGAGCCTCTGTAACTTGTTTGCATGTTCATACATTGTGGACAGCTTTTCCATTTGGCCTGTTGATGATTCTCCAGCAATGAGAAAACAGGCCTGAGCCTAACAGCACACTCAGTAGAGTGAGTCCGTTACTGCTCCACCACAGATCAGAAGAGGGGCAGCTATGCTCATGGAAAGTTCTGGAGCTGTGAATTCTTGTGAAGATAAATCTTCGACATAAGACTTCTGAAAACATGGGCAGCCAAATGGCTGATAAGATGGAGAAATCAGGAAGCTCAATGTTAATCTGTAGAGAAAATCCACTCAAGTGACATACATGACCATATCCCTAGTTTTTTAAAAATAAGTCTTTTACATCACCATCTTGGAAATACTTAGGACTTCATTTACTTGGCTTGCATGGACATGAGCTTAAATTAACATTGGTTATTTATTTTCCATATTCCTTATTTCATTAAAAACATTAAAGATGTGAAGAAAATCTTTCAAAGTGATCATCAACAGCTACAGATTATACAAATACAGCTCTTAGGGTAGAGAAAGAGAATTTCATTGCACAGAGGGAAAAGTAAAAGGATTTTAGTCAACATTAGCTCAGTACACTTACAAATATAAAAATAATACAAAAGGAAAAACAAAATATAATAGTTCGTCCTACGAGGCACTCGAAAGGTAAAAAAATGTTATTACCTTGAGATATTGATAAAAATATTTCTTACTGTATCTATAAAATCTAATGCTCATTGGCTGTGATCATCTATACAAACAATTGGTCTCGAGTAGTGCCATCCTGACTCACAGAACTTCTCAAAGGAGATGGCAAGGGCCCAGCTTTCCCTCAGCTGTCAGTGGCCTCCTCCTGCTCCTCTTCTCTGCCCTTGCCTGGGCCTTGAGGACTCTACACAAAACTAGCGACTTGTCTAGAATGCTGCTCAGCAACTCAAGAATCCACACTCAACTTACAGACTGAACACAAACCTTCTCTATCCACCCTCTCAGGCCCTCAGACAATCTGACTGGACCTGGCGGTCACTCTTCTAGAAAGAAGAGCCTTGGGGTGCTGGGGAGGTACCATTCACTTCCCTGGATCCCATCTAACTGTGTGGATTGCAGTGGTGTGAGTGGCCCAAGGGCCCAGCTGCTGAGTCCCTGGCAGAGACACATGGGATAACACAGATGATAGACTCATCTACTTTTGCCCAGGAAATGGAGAAAGGCTGAGTTATACCTCTGAATGTTTGCTTTTAACATGTTGCCTCTAGGAGAAGAATCTTTGAGAGCCCATTCCTGGATGCATACATTCCAGGGCCCAGAACTTGGGTTATGACTTTTCCCTAAAGAATGGCTAATGTGATGTACTTTAATGTCAGACACCTCAGGGCTGACAATGCCCTATCCTTGGAGAACCCGTCACTGCTCTGGTGGTTACATAGGTCCTACAGGTAACCAGGTGAGTGTCTGCAGGAACGCACTGGTGAGTGGCTGCTACCTGTGAACTATCTGGTGTCCCACAAGCTTGGCAGAATCAAGTGCCCAGTCAGCAATCCTGAATCCAACCTGATTCCTCCCGGATCACTGAGCAAATGTGAATTACTATTGTGAGGATAAAATGAAAACAGCATGAAGCCTCTGCTATGAGGGTCATGAATTCAGAGGAAGCTTTTCTCTTCTTCCTCAATAACCAAAATTTTTCTTCCTTAGACTTTGATTTCATCTATAAGACTGACTTCTTTTAAGCAGATGCATCCCACATTTCTGAAGGTAAGTAGCAAGGAACTGAAACAAAAATGATTTAAAATACCCAAAGTCCAATGGAATTACAGATGTTAAAATGACAGCTTTCCAAGACATGGGTTTTACATTTTCATTGGCAACTTAGGGCATGGATAGATGGGTTGGTGATGTATTAGGCTCATGGTAACATGCTGCTTTGAGAAGCATGATTTAGTAGAAAAAAAAACAAAAAAAAACAAAAAAGAAAACATGAGAGCACTATTACAGATTCAAAGTAAATTGTTCCCCACCCAAGTGTAGCGCTCCCCCCTCCCCTGGATTTGTTGTCATAAAACTTCTGCTTACAGGTAAGTATTCATTCTCTATTTCAAAACAACTTTTAGGGATTAGGTGATTAGGAGCTAACCCCAGGGTAGATGGGACTGTGTGCCACTAGATGGCACCATGCACAAAGGATGGTTTTTCCATCCCAACAAAAGAAGCTGGGTTCTGCTCACGGTTGTGTGGAAACAGGAGGGCACACAGGATGATGAAGTAGCTCCTGTAAAATGAACTGTTGTGTCTGAACCTTCTAGGTTGGAGAGCAATCTAATAGCTATTACTTTCCTTGAAAGGAGAAGGAAAAGTAGAATTCTTAGTGAAATTTCTTTGACATATGGGGTGTTCTATGTATGGAAGTTGTCATTCACTTGATAAGAAACAGCAGTTTCCTGATAGATGCTTACCTCACATGGAATCAATCACTTTTCCCTTTGACAGTGGTGGGAAGTTGGACCAAAAACCAAGCATCTAAGGTGAATTCCAGCAGCCCACAGTGGTCTGCAAACCAGGTATGTGCAGTATTTCTGTGTTGGTTATTTTTAATCAAGGCTTGTAGTAAACATTTGGGAACTGATTCATCTGGAAAGAGGAAGTTTTGCTCTCTTCTGCCTTTCTTATAGAAGTTTTCTTGATTTCTCCAGATGATTTCCAGTAATGAGCAATCTTGACAAGTTAATTTTATTTCAAGATGCATTAATGGACAGTCATTCTTTCTTCATTTTGCTTTTTAAGATTAAAATTTTAATTTAGAATACAACTTTACTCATCAGTACAAACATTATCCACTGAACTTGTTGATTAGTGCAATCTCCCCCTTCCACACTCACCATAACCAATCATTTTATATATGGAAATTTTAATGAAGAGCATGGCCAGAAAACAGCGCATGGGGTATCTATCTAAAACTGAAGAAATGGTACATATTAAGAAGCTCTGTGACAAAGTGTCAATGGCTCCTTAATAAGAACAGCAGAAGAGTCTGAGAATATTAAGAAGTGACCAAAACAGAAATGGGGATACATGTGGAATGATGGCAGAAAGTATACAAAATGATTGCTAATTCAGATGCAGTTAGCACTGTGAGACCTCCAACCCCACAGACACTGCAGTCATCTTCTGAAGGATGACTATCCTACCCAGGATGCTTCTTGTTCAGTCTTGTTTTGGCTCCTGGGCTTTTGTTGATGCTTCGTTTCCAATACTGGGCGAACTGAGTACCTATGCTAAAGAGCTTGTGATGTTCTCAAGGAAACTTCAATTTACACTGAGTAGTCTGTTGGAGAAACAGTACTAGTTAACTTTTGTAAATGTGACTAAACAATGTGAAAGCAAAGATTGAAGACAAAAAAATAAACCAAGTTTCTATGGGCAGATTTGTAGGAATGGTCTTGATGTTAACAGCTGAAAACAATAATAAAAATTTAAAACTAGTTAGGTCCTATGAGAGAGAAGAAGAAAATGATAATAAGACTGAATGTTGAATAAATGCATTACAGGTTAGACTTTTCTTCCACATCAAAGTTATTTGAAAAATACATGGTAGCCTGAGAAAAAGACTAGCTGACTACGTAAATGATTCAAGTCAGAGTTCACTGTCATTTTCAGGCTGACGAATGAGAGACTAGAGGCCTCAAATAGAAGGCCACGGCTCTCAAATGTGTGATGATCTAATCTCATCCCCGTGTTACAGGTAAGGAAGCCAAGCTCCAGTGAATTTGAATGCTTTCCACCATGCAGTAGCATAGCCAGACAGTGCCCAATCTAGAACTAGTTTTTTTGATTTCCAACTCTGAGGCAATCCCTCAATCATACTCCCTCTCAGGTAGACAGAGCAACCTGGGGGAGGGGATCAGCGCTGGGCCACACAACCACAATATTAAGTGAACATCTAGCAGAACACATCTGAAGGACTCAGGAGATAAGACCCTGCTGGAGCAAGACGAACACACAGATTGGTAAAGCCTGCGAGGTGAGCCTTTGCCACCTTTCTCCAGGGCAGGATGACAAGGTTCCAAGGTCAATGAAGCAATGTTTGTTAACTGAGTTGGTGACCATGCCCCACCTGATATGCGAGAGAGCGAGGCAGGCCAAGTTAATACCACATACTAATGACAGTGCTAACAAAACACAAAAGCTAAAAGAAAATCCTCTCATAATACTTGTAGGTACTTGATGACGATACTTTAAAAAAAACACTTCAAGTTGCATATTACAAGCACACATGTCTGGGAGAAATGTTTGTGTGGTTGAACATGAATCACTGTCTTCCCTGAAATGCTATAGCTTTATTAGCAAAAGGCGCTTGACAGGTCCCCTGCCAAGGCATAAGGAATCTTTTTTGTCTTTTGCATTTCGAAGCTCCACTTCCCTGATACAGACAGTAACACTGGTTCCACAAGTTCTAGAAACAGAACACTCATGGGAGGATTATCTGAGACATGTGATATGCATGATTTGTATCAAAAGTCTGTGATTTCTCTGTAAATGACTAATTTGAAATACACAACAAACCATCCACAGCTTCAAACTTCGAATGACCTCAACAAAAATAGAGTGAGCCATGGACAGCATCTGCATCCCTGTCCAATTTGATGTAAACAACGTTTGTAGAAATTGGGTTTGTTAAGAAAGTTTATCCATATATCTGGATAGCAATAAAAAGCGTTTCCTAGGAAACTGTAAGATCCTGTACCATATAGCATACAGCCCAACTAAGAGGAAAATTAGGTTGATTTCCAAATTCAAGCTACAAATTTATACAATTTTTAACTCCCGTGGTGCCGTCCAAGTAAAGTAGGCATGTACACTGGTAGGTTGTATCTGCTCTCTGTCTCTCCGCTGCCATCTTGCCTGTGAAGCTCATTGGTCTGGTCTGGGTCTCCTCCCCAGCTGTGTTTCCCTGGATGGCCACAGATGCCCTGTGCATTCTGTCCTTCATCTTTAGTCCCAGTGTGGTCAATACTGGCCTTCTGTGGCTAAAGACACTACTGTTTCATGCCTTCCCATTTCTTCCAAGACAGCTGCCAGCATGCTCAGGTTTCCATCCGGGAAGTTCTGTGCTTCCCAAAGATCCAAGATTACACCAGTTGGGCTCGATTTGGTGGCAAAGTAATTCAAGTACCTGCAATTGGGAATGGGGAAATGTGCTGAGAGGCAAGATTTATAAATGTTTTTTTTTTCTTCTGCTTTTAATGGCCTTGAGATACCTCAATCCCACTGTAGTTTCCAGGGAGTCACCCTAAATGACTAGTGTGCACCTAATCAGATCAGCCCCAGACAGGAGACATGATTTTTAACTTTGTTAACCTTAACTCTGAGTAAGATAATTTAAGAAACAAGAAGGCTATGTGTTGTACCCTAAGGAGGAAATCAAGAGGCTGTGTTTTCTTTCCAGCTTAGCCTCTGAGGATCTCTGACAGGTCATACCGCTCCTTTTCTTGGTAGTGATGGCAATGCTCTATAGAGTCCAGGTTCCCAAGTTCTCTTTGTGGCTTACTGTCAGGGCTATGTTAGCAGGTTAATTATCTGTCAAGCATTAGGCTCTGTTCAATTTGCGATGGAGAAACAGAATTACTGTAGTGAATGGGCTATTAGGGGTATTTAGCCTATCAATTTGGGAGAGTGGATCTCAAAAGCTGGTATTTACACATGTCAGAGAAAGCCTGAATATCTCTGAACTCTGTTCACAAGACCATGGTGTTAGGTATATAGAAGGTGATTAATACATATTTGCAGAATGAAAAGTGGATGGGTGGGAAAAATGAATATTGTCTGTGTAATAGTTATTATTCTGGAGAGCTTTGTGTAACAGGTTGTGGAGCCTGGCCACACCTACCTGTCCAGGTTGAGCTTATGGGCCAGCATCCTCCAGTCATGGCCTCGCATCTGGGGTGCATCCAGGCTACTGCAGAGCTTCTGCCTGATAGGAAGAGGGATGCTGAATGCGCTTGGCCCTGTGACAGTGGTGACGGTGTTGGCTGGATCCAGCAAAGGCAAATCGACGCCTGTGGGTTCCTGCAGGAACAATATAGCATGATTTCTGAAGACAAAAGAAATCCCTGTTGAACCAATCAACACCATGCATTCTTTGAGTGAGGAAGTAAACAAAGAGAGCTACCATTCTTCTTCCTGCCCTCAGAGGTACATTTTGAGCTAGTCTTGAATAGCTATGCATTTCTGGGTCTTTGGTCAGGGCTTAGCTAGCTATAAAGCTCTGGCATGTTTCAGTAACATTTCTAATGGGGTTCTCTAGGAGGGAAGAGGAAGAAGCAGAGGGAAGGGAAGTGGGGGAAGGGAAAGGGAGAAGGCACCTGGGGTCAGATTTCCAAGGAGAAAATGTTCAAAAGGGCAGTTCTTTGAGAATGAACAAATCTGAGATTACAAAGCTAGAAGGTAGAGCTTCTAGACACGGTCTGACCTTGAAGAGGATGCCCTGGAAGGGGCCCAGTAGCTCTGCTGCTAGCCTGGGAAGGTGACTGTGACTCTAACAGGGTGAAATGGAACAAGGCTGAATGATATTAGGACAAAAATTTTAAGGAAATCAGTTTATTGCCTCAGGGCGAGCTGTTAATGGCATCCTCCAATTGCTGAACATCCTTTCTTTAGTCTAATTTTAGTAGAGAAAACTATAAATTGGTGCTTAAAATAGTTTCAGCTCATAAAACAGCACAAATGCAAAACTCTGAATTTCATCTGCAAGAGAAACTCTAATCATTTTCTAATCACTTCTTCTGGTTAGAAAAGCAAAAGCAAATGTTGCCTGGGAACTAGCAAAGCAATAAAAGAAAATCTACTTAATTTTAGGGTGCACAATTAATTGTTAGAGGATGAGCAGCCATGGAGCGCCTCAGCCTTCATGAAGTCTAATTTCTTGGGCCTAGTGCTTAGCTGTTGGCCAGTCTCACCCCCCCTCCCCAAGCCTGCACAGCCTCAGTGCCCTCTGCCTGTGTGTGAGTGCTGTCCTGGGGGGAAGATAGGGCCAAAGCACCCCTGCAGGGTGACTTACAGTGTATCCTGTTTTTAAGGCTTGTGTAATCCCACAATGCAGGGCCCAGCCAGGGTTTTGGACAGTATTTTAGAGCCACATTAATTGTGGGAGCCATCATATGAGCAGTGGTGTTGGCTGCTGTCATAGCGTTTGGCTTTACAATCGAAAGCTTGGCAGATTCTGGGAGCTCCTTTGTGCCAGTCCCAGCACACACCACGATTTAAAGGACAGCGGTGTATGAATGAGGACTGCAACCCACAGCTCTTTCCCCTTAGCACAGGAATCTTTCCAAGGGATAGGAGGAGAGAGAGTTCCTGGCTTCCAGAATATACCTTCTACAAAGGAAACCAGGAGAGTGATCTGAGGGCACATAACAGTATTTACTAACAGATTTGAAAGGGAATGTGTCAACCCAAGGGTTCCGGTCCTTATATTAGGCACAGCACAATATCGGCATAAACTGAGTGGTGGAGGCAGAGAAAGCCCATGCTGTTTTCATAAATTAGTGCTATCACCCAGGTTCAAGTTCTTGCTTCTTTTCTAGAAAATAGGACTGGTTAAAAACATACCAATTCTCTGCTCCAAGGCCACCATAGCTGCCCCTGGGTGGCTGTGGAGGTTGTGGGCTGTGTGGGGAACAACAAGCTTTTAGAGTGTTGACTCATGTCTCCAGGAGTCTCCTGACTACTGTTAGCCACAGTAACCCCCTACTGCTCACCTGGTCTTGTGCCTCTACCAGACTGAGCTTCCCACAGTGCTTGGGATGTGCACCAGTATTTCCCTCACCCTTTTCTCTTACTCTTTCGTTTCGAAGTGGTAAATTCTTCTCTCCTACATGAAATCTCATTTTTCATTTTCTCTAGGGTGCATTAATTGGACATGGTAATGGGATTCTGTAATATTTCCATACATGCATGAACATGTGCTGATTGAATCCAATGACACCATGCCCTAATGTCATACTGAAATAGATAAACATTTTTCATATATTTCTTGGTTATTCTTATTTCTCCTTTTGTGAAGTGTCTATTCAGATCATTTGCCCATTTCCAATTGTGTTGTTTGGGTTTTGTTAACTTTTTGAGTTCTTTATGCATTCTGGATATCAACCGTCCTTCTTTTGAATAGCTGGTAAATATTTTCTTCTGTAGACTGGCTGTGCACTCTGCTGATTGCCTTTCCTTTGTGGTACAGCAGCGTTTTAGTTTGGTGCAATTCCAGTTGTCAATCTTTGCTTTTGTTTGCTGTGCTTTCGCAATTCTATAAAGAAAACCAATTCTTGTACAATTGTCTTGAAGTGTTTTCCATTTTTTTCCAGTAGCTTCAGAGTTTCAGATCTCACATTTAGATCTTAAGATTTATTTTGAGTTGATTTTTAACATATTGGTCAGAGTAAGAGGAAGGGATCAAGGTTCCCCTTTTTGTAGGTGGGTACCCAAGTTTTCTAGCACCATTTATCACACAGGTGATCTATTCTCCACGATGTGTTTCGGTGTCTTTGCTCTGAATTAATTGGTTACATGTATGTGGCTTTATTTCTGGGATTTCTACTCTGTCGAACTAGTCTGTATGTCTTTTACTATTCTGTTTCAGTTAAAATAGCTCTATATCTCAAATTAAGATATTGTGATGTCACCATCTTAAGTTTTTGCTCTAGATGGTTTTGGCTATTTGGGGTCTTTTTGTCTTCAACTGAAATTATTTTGTTCTAATTTTGAAAAGAAAGTATGGTATTTTGATGAGTACTGCAATGAATCTGTAGATTGCTTTGGTTAATATAGCCTCATTAACAATACTGATGCTTCCAATCCATGAACATGAGAGACCTTTCCATTTTTTCATGTGTCTTCTTGAGGTTTTAAATCAGTTTTTTTTTTTTATTTTTTTGGCTGGCTCAGTCCACCCTGGGGATGGGGCTGGTGCAGCATGTGGTGCTGGAGATCGAACCATAGTCCCTACAATTGCCTAAGCTTGCCTAA
Source organism: Myocastor coypus (assembly GCA_004027025.1). NCBI lineage: Eukaryota > Metazoa > Chordata > Mammalia > Rodentia > Myocastoridae > Myocastor > Myocastor coypus. Next base: position 27,003 of record PVJA010000979.1, read on the forward strand.
GCAGGTGTTTTAGAACGCTGGGCCATCTTGCCAGCCCTAGGTTTTAAGCCAGTTTTGCAAGTTTCATTGTAGATGTCTTTCACTTCTTTGGTTAAATTTGTTCCTAGATTTGTTATTGTTGAAATAAACACAACTGTAGCTTCCATAGATAACATTTTTTAACATGACTTCTTATCCACAAACTCATTATGTATAGGAAGGTTACTGATTTTGGCATGTTGATTTCTATGGAATTCATTTATCTATTAGTATATTGGTAGAATTTGGGGGAATTTCTGTGTATAGATTCACAGTATGTACAAACAGATATAATTTGACTTCCTTTTCTGTCTCTATGTCTTTTATTTCTTTGTTTGGCCTAACTATTCTGGCTAAAACTTCCAGAACTATTGTGAATAAGAGTGGTAAGAGTAGACAGCCTGGTCTTGTTCAGGATCTTAGAGGAAATGCTTTCAGTGTTTCAGCGTGGCGCTTTCTGTGGTTTTGTTAGATATTGCCTTTATTATGTTAAGGTATGGTTCTCTGTAGACATAATGGTGAAACAGTGAGTATCCAGTGTGAGGCAGGCCACTATCACATTTAGAAGGGGCAACCAGAGGCAAGGTTGGAGGGAGATTGTGAAGGCATGGAAGCCCATCTATGTTGTGCTGCTATTTCACAGCAGATATGGACTCTGTACATCCCAAGTGCATACAGCCTTTACTGAGTTGCACATATTTGATAATCCTCACATCCTTGGGATAAAACCAAGTTTATCACGGTAATGAATTTTTTGTGTGCTGTGGAATTTAATTAGCTATTATTTTTGTTGAGAATATTTATATCTATGATCATTAGCAATATTGGTGGTAGTTCTTTTTTTGCATCCTTTTGTTTCAATAGCAGGGCATCTACGTTACTTTTCTCTGATTGCTGAGACAAAATATCATCCAATGTTAAAGGAGGAAAGATTTATTGGCTTATCATTTATAGAGGTTTTAGTCCACAGTCAAATGGCTTCAAGGCAGGGAGACATGAAAAATTAGGCATTGCAGAGGAGAAACAGTTCATGGTAGAAAGAAGGCAGCAAAGCAAGCAAGAGACCTAAGCAGGTCTCTTCCTGCCCCTTCTATTGCATCCAGCTAACCAGAGTTAGAGCAATGCCAAAGCAATCAGTAAACACCCTTGATCATAGCACACTTAATCCTAGATTTGCACCATGAATCAATCACAATGACTTAGCCACTTCTGAAAAAGCCCCACCTATGACTACATGAGGTTAGGCGGGAACATCTGGACATAAGACAGGGTAATGCTGGCCTTAGAGAATGAATTTGAGAGACTTTCCTCCCTCTTAGTTTTATGGAATCTGTAATGGCCCAGGTCTTTAAGATATTCCTCCTGCTTCTTAGTAGTGAGAGGGATTTTCATGGCCCGCCTTGCTTGCTGGCCTTAGGCCACAGAGGTGGCGAATGTGAAAAACAGAGTCCATGCCTGGTGTGAAGTAGGAGTACCACATGCATGGTTTTCCACACCTTCACAGTCTCCCTCCAGCCTCAGTTCAGTGTGTACCTTCTCAGTGTGACAATGGCCTGACTCATACTACCCTCACTGGACCCTCACTGTTCCTACTATTATGTTGATGGGGAGCTCTGGATTGTTCTTATGCCTTTCTATTGATCCCGAGAAGACCAAAGTCTGCCCTCTGCCTGTGCCCTTCTGCTCCCCACAAGAGAATGAGGAGGCATTGTCTGACACTTTCACTTGTCTTCTGCATTCTCTCCCTTCTACCCTGTGGTTGTATTTCTGTATTATTTCCTTGAAATCTTCAAAATTCTTGGAGGTCAGAATATTTTTGTCATTGTTAAGACCCATGCATGTAGAAGCTACTTAGTGTTTCTTGACATGAGAGAAAATATTTTTTCCTAGTACAGGAACAAGATGAACCCAGGTCCTGACTGTGCAGAAACACCCTGAACTAATGTGCCGAGTCACCTTTCAACAAAACAGGCCCAGGATGAGTCTCATCACCAACTCCTGGACTTACAGGTCAATGAGACATGGGCCCTTGGGATGGCCTGCACCCACATTCATGTCCCTCTTTTCTTAGTGAGGGAAGAATGCTCATTGCTTTCTGTGAGCATCCCTGTCCTGAGCCTCCAGCTCTGCCTGTTCTGCTTGTTTCTTTTGATGTAAGGACACAAACTCCATAGGCACCATTTCATGTCTCTCTTATTGGAGGCTGACAGTAGCCTTCAAGGTAAAAGAAAAGTGCGCACATATATTTACATTTCATCCAGTGATTTCACCTGCCATTAGTTTTTTCTTTACTTCCAGGTAAGAGCAGCGATTACTCTCACAGAATGCTTATTACAATAATCGTTTATGATGTTGGTACCATCTGTCTTTGATGTTATGATTCCCTTAGTTACACATATGATTTTTCACCATGAACCAGGCAGCTGCTGTGGCTGATGGCTCACGCCACAGAGCCCTGTGTGCTCAGCATGCGCATGGGCTAGCACCCTGCAGGCCCCCACGTCCCCACTAACGTTTTTTCATTTTATTACACAGAATCTTGTTATGCTCCCCAGGCTGGCTTTGATCTTGCAGGCTGAAATCATCCTCCTGCCTTACCCTCCCATGTAGCCACAACTACATGCTCATGGAATTATGACTACCTTCCAACTTTTTGAAAACACTTCAAAAAACTATGCTTTCCCTATGGCCACCTTGAATGGCTTGTGGAAAATAGAAGAGGTAAGTAGCTAGAGCAGCTAGGGCAGGGTGGTGTTACTTTCCACATTTGTCATATTATTCTTTTAAACATTAAAGGCCTATACAGCAGAAGTTAATAAAGTTAAATAAGACCTAGCAAATGTTACAAATTACCCCCATGGTCCTAATTATCTCAAAAGCTATTATAAGGTGATTGATAACCTTAAAATTACACCTTTTCCAGGATTCAGAGCCAGGAACAAGTGCAGCCTTATGTTAAACCTGGGGACATGTGTCTTCCTCTTTCCCAAGGCAGTTTATTTTTATTTTACTATATGTGCTTTATTAATTCAGAAACTTTATCTTTTTGCTCACTTTACTAGGAAGGGAATGTGAAGCTTAAATAGACGATACACTGAGGTGGTGAAGTTTATTCCACACCTAGTTATTCCCACAGCAACGAAAAAGAAGCTGCCTCTGCCTAGGACCCAGATCCGGCCCGGATCCCAGCACTGCCTGACTAGGTTCACCTGTCCAAGCTTCACAGTGGGTCTAGCATACTAATGCAAGCATGAGGACATGGATGCAAAAGAGATGAATAATTTCAAATGCTCCTGCAGAACTATCCACTTGGGCACTTGCTACGATTGATCTTTTTCTATGAAAAAAAGGTAAATAAAATTTAATTTCATTAGAGGCCTGGAAAAACAAACAAACAAGAAAAATGTCTTTTCTCCTAATTTTCATTTGGACATTCCCTCCTACCAAGGCTTTCAGACTTCTCAGACATTTTCATCATTCAGCTGCATCTCTGTGAAATTACGGCTTTTTAAGGAATGCCTGGTGGAAGACAACTGGGCAGTCCTGATAGCACCATGCTGTGAGCCTGGTGTGCACATGTCTTTGGTCCCTCTGGCGGGTGACCATTCTTTACCTGGCAGGAGGGGCTGGGCCCTGCAGCTCAATAACCAATTGCTGGTAAATGCCCTCTAGGGCATGTGTGGCTAGGGCAGGACACAACCAGCAAGCTCATTCCAGGAGACAGGACAATGGAATTGGAGCCCCTGCCCACCTGCCACCTTGTACTGTGACCTCAGGAAGGTGCAGGGTCTTCTCTGTTTATGGCTTGTTATTCTACTGGGCTCTTTCTCGAAGTTTCTGATGAGGAAATGGGTCTCAGGACTCCCCAGAGTCCATCATACGTGAGCACAGGGTCCAGCCCTCCTGTACTAGCGCCAGGCCCACACCCTGCCCTGAGCACCCAGCCTGCAGCCAGTGGCAGGCTCAGCACCCACAAGGAAAGGCAGCAGAGCCCCTTCATTTCTGAGTCGTCTCCACTGTGGACCCATCTGTCCCTCCTTGGTTGCCTGTGCCTGTCACATGTGGGCAAGGGCCCTAAAGGTGACCGTGTACCACTGCTGCCAAGTCCCACAGGAAATCACTTTCCTCCAAAGCGGGCCTAGGAAAATCCCACACTGTGATCACACTATGCAAAACCATCCTTTCCCTGCGAGGAGAAGGTGGCCCCAGCAGGGACCGCGCTGATGAGGAGCTCCCTTTCATTTGTGGCCACATCTGATCCACCTTTCAGCACACAGCAAACACACACTGAACACAGAGCCAGCATCAAAGGGCCAGACCTCCTCACCCCCTCCGGAACTCGGCAGCCTTTGTTGTCTCCGGAGCTGGGTGGTTATTGAACTTAGCAGACCTGCTGGGCCTGGAAAGTGAAAACACCCTCCGCAAGCAGCAGGGGTGGAGCTGTGTGCCTGGGAGATAGGGCCAGAGCCTCTGCAGGCCTGGCGGTTGCCATGGCACCATGACACCAAGATCATTCCTTATGAATGTCACCGAGGTCTGTGACTAAAGTTGTTTATGAGTCGAAAGTCTCATGAAACTACAGGAAGAAGCGATGACTGCACCTCAGGAAGCAGTGGGAACACGGAGTGAGGGCGGTGGCCTTCAGATTCAACATGTGCCGCAACAGGCTAGCTGCCTGGCATTGTGTGGGGCACTACGCAGGAGACAGGGAGGGAGGAGGATTTCTCTTCCTGAGCTGGCCCTCTGCAGCTCGGAAATACTACACAGCAGCAGCCCTGGGGTCAGGCCTGCCAGCCCCTGACCCACCTGCCTCTTTGTTCTGGGAACCATGGGGCCCGAGGCTCTGTCCACTCCTCTGCTTGTAGAGAAGCAGAGGCAGCAGGGACCACTGTCGTTGCCGTAAGCTAGCAGTGCCCTACTGAAGTCTGTGGAAATCTTAGCAAGGAAAGGCACAAAATGATGATTTTTCCAGGGACCACATGTGAGTGTTTGTTCTATTTCTGGAATATTTCCTCTATCATGAGGCAAAGGACGTTTCTTCTGACATTTGGAAGATGAGGTATGAGAGACAAAGATCAACAGGTTTCTCCTTAAATAAATATGGAGAGTAAAGAAGGAAAAAGTGGCGGTGTAGCGCAGACGTCCCTTCACTTTCCTCCTTCCTGCACAGCAACACAGCCGGGGCGAGGGTGGGGACAGAAGTGGCACGCTGTGGTGGGGGGGTCGGGGATGGTGGTGGCGGGGGGCGGGGGGGGGCTGCCCACACAGTGAACTCTTACACTGAGGAAACACAAACCTCTCTCGCTGGATGTAAGACTGTAAGACTGGCTTTGGGGAAGGACTCCCTCCTGCATCCTTACAGGGCTCCAGCGCCCCAGCGTGTGTGTGATATTCTTCCTTTAACTCTGGGCACTCAGATAGCTCCTGGGGCTCCTGCAGGGCCTGTATGGAAGTGCACTCTGTCCTCCCAAGCCCATACTGCCCAGCCCACCAGGGTGTCTTACCTCAGACACGGTGCAGCTGAGCTGGAAAATCTGCCCCTCTCCCTCCACCTGGCGCACACAGAGTTTGCAAACCAGTTCCACTGTGTTTGGGCTAAATCTCTCCAGAGTGAAGGTGCAGTGGAGGCTTCTTTGAGACCCACTCCAAATATGGTAAAAAGGAATTTCCTGGAAGACAGAGGAGTGCTAATCACCAGTGAGGGACTAATACTGACAGTACCCCATCAAACCTGCTGCCTGGTGGCCTTCTCCCATTGTACATATCACCTTGATCTTCCTAGCAGCCTGAGGCACAAGCAGATCTCACCTCTATATTCAAATGAAAGAGCTGAGCCCAGAGAGATCAAATAATTCACCCAAAGCCACACAGCTAATAAGTGGCAAAGCTAAGATTTGAACCCAGAAAGTTGGCTTCCAGAATACATAACACGTCTTCCATTTGCAAAAAGGGGAAAAGATCCATTATAGTAATCTTTTAAAAAGCTTCAAAAGTTCCCCAAATAAAATACACATGCATCGTCATCACTCATTAAACGAGTGCCTACAGTGCCATTCTAGAAAGAAGCAAAAGAAGCCTGAAGGCTCCTGCAGGAACCCTGGTCCTTCTCTCATGCCTCTGTCCCCTCTTTTCTTGGGATGGAAAGCCAAAGCTCACATGGCTGGAATCTATAGGCTCACTGAGCTGCCACAGAAAGGTCTAAAGAGCTCCGACCCCTAACAGGCACTGATCACCTAGGAATCCAGGCTACCTTCTGGAGCCCATCTTGGGGTCTGGTTGTCACCAAGCACAGTCTAACACATGGAGGTGGGGAGGCTAGGGGCATACACTGGTGCCAAAGCCAGCACAATCGACAATACTATGCTCTCACCTGTTCCGGGCAAGTTCCCTAACCTTCCCATATCTTGACATTTTCAGCTGCAAAGCAGAAGGCAGAAGTAACTAAATCACAGGCCTGCTGGAGTGAAGAGTGAGAAATCTAGCTAAGAGTGTCTGTTGGTTGGAAGGTGCTCAGACAGGGTTAGTGGCACCTTTGACAAAACAGTACCCATCATGACTAATTAAAAGAGTTAGGAAAGGAAAGATCTTTGGGACTTCTAGACAGTGCCAAAAAAGAAGAAAGAAGAAAACAAGCCAAGCAAGAGGTGCCACATGACAGTCAGAAGCCCAATCCCTCTCTTCTGGCTGAGCAGCAGAAGGGTGCGTGTGGCCTGCGAGGACTGCTTCCCCTGGGAATCCCGCTGCTGGGGCCGGGCACATCCTGTGTTCCCTTAGGTCTGAGAGTCAGGGCTCACTGGTGTGGACCTGAAAGTAGCCACCAGGGGCACTGCGGGATCCGCTTGTGAGGAGACAGGGATGGGAGCAAGGCCAGCTGCAGCTCCCTGCCTGAGGAGGCCCAAGGTGTGGGGACAGGCAGGCCTCTGAGGTGCAGGCTGATGGAGCTGGTAACCCCACAGTCCTGTGACCTTCCCACAAGTATGCACTGTTTATATCATTTATTTCAGTAAATTCTGACTAAGTTTTACTTGCACCTGACATTTCAGTTCCCAGTGGGGTGCCCCTCATTCAGGGTGCTGTCCTAGCAGGATCAAAGCCTAATTTGTGTCATGTCACAGGACTAAGCTTGAAACGGTTCTTATCATGTCAGTCAACATTTACTGTGAAATTTAATTAAGATGATGGAATTGGAAGTCTCTCATTCCTCAAACTAATAACAGTATTCTCTTTCTTATGGTTCTGGGGATTGACTTCAGAGCTCAGTGCATCTTAGGCAAGTGCCCACCGCTGCACTACATATCCAGCCTCTTCTCTTTCCTTTCCTCTGAGACAGGGTCTTGCAAGTTGCCCAGGTTGGCCTCCACCTAGCTGCTGTTCTGCTTCAGCTTCCTTTGTTGCTGAGATTACAGGCACTTAGCACCATGTCCAGTGAAAGTACATTATTATAGGTAGAATTTTCTTCACAAAGATTCAGCAAATAAGCCTATCAGATACTGTTATGGTTTATGTCTAGTTGTCCCCCCAAAGCCTCATGTAGTCATTGGGCGGGGACTTCTAGAGTTTGAGACTTGATCCATGATCCCTGGGATTATGGGTTTTAGTACTGATGGGATTATGGGTTGAAGTACTTCTGGGATTATGGGTGTAGCCTAAGATGGAGGCTAAGGCAGAGAGCCTGGATGTAATATAAAGAGAGACAGAGAGACAGACTTGAGCTGTTGCTGCTGCTCTGCTGCCCTGATTGATTGGCTGCCACTGCCACCATTCTGGTGCTGTTCTGCCGCCATGAACTGGATGCTCTCCACCCTGCTCCACTCAGCCTTGGGGCAGCCGAACATGGACTGAAGCCTCTATGAACTGTGAGCTAAATAAACCTTTCCTTCCTTCATCTTGAGTGTCTGGTATTTGCCCCAGCAACGAGTGAAAAGTAACTAAGACAGATACTTTTAGAAAAAATCCTGAATTAGCCGAAACTGTTTTGAAGAATGAATATCGGTGTAAGAGTAATTTTAAGAAAGGAATTTTGTCACACACACACACACACACACACACACACACACACACACACATGCGCGCGCACGCACGCACGCACGCACGCACAGAGGTACATGTGAGCACATGTAAGTCTTTTTTCTTGGCGCTTCAGTTCACCCTTACCTGATATTTAGCCAGCAGTTTGCTCTTCCAGAGGGAATGGGCGATGTCGTGGATGGACAGGCGCAGGTTGTGGGTGCTGCCTTTGAAGTGCAGAGCCTTGGGGTCCTCCAGGAGCTGCCCTCCCATCTGTCTCTCCAGCTGTAAGACTTCCTACAATGACATGCCCCACGCCAAGTCACACTACTGCACTGTCTCACATCAGTGTCTCCTGAGTGACTTGTGTCATCTCTGGGTGGACACCTGGCATGTGAGTCTGACCCTTGCAATTTTGGACAGGACAGGCCAAAACTGACAGACTTCTGGGCCTGAGTAGCGATTTTGAGGGACTTAATCAAATACAGGACAGTAACAGCCAGGAGGAGATTCAACGAAAGATACGATAGGTAAAAAAAAACAACAACAACAACAACAACAAAAAAACCATGAATGGATAAGAAGTAGATTTTTCAGTTAACTTTTAGGCAAAGAGGAAAACAATGTAAAGACAAATTCAGACTCTGGATTTGATAAAGCAACAAATATTCAGAATGTGCTTCAGAAATTTAGTTCTTTGTGTACAGAAATAAAATCAGGAAATATTTTGGTTAATATCAGCCATTGCATAGCTCCTAATTACTAAAAATTAGAATATTCCCATTATATGTTCTATTAGAAGAACATACTCTGGTATCAATTAGCAAGGTTTTCAAACAGCAAATACTGAACTAAGTGGTTACTTGAATTGAACCTCAAAAAAGCACTTATTTCTCAAGAAGTGTGGCTGATCAAAAATTGCTGCATACTTATAAAGATATAACAGGAAGATAAATTCTGTCTAAGCTTCCATTTCTCAAGCTGGGTAATGGGAGTTAATGAAGCATTTGCGACTACAGCTGCAATTATTCAAATAGCAGCATGCCACAGGCTCTCAATGAGCGGAATGTCCTGGGCATCCTTTGCTGCCTCAGCCAGCCCGCCTGCATCTCTCCTATGCCACAGATAGGAGGGGACCTAGGGCAGTAACAGATTTTGTTCAAAGAATAAAAGCAAAATGAACTTTCTTCAGTGGCATTTCAGGGAGCTCAAGAATACAGGTGTTCCCGCAGGAGGCCGCCTTGCCACCTGCACGTACTGAGCACCTACCAGGACACCCGGGAAGATGGATTACAGTGGAGAGTTTCTGGCATGGTAATACGCATTCTTGGAATATTCCCACACTGTGTGCTGACTGCAGGCAAACCCCCATGCCTCTCCAGCAGCTGCAGAGCTGCCCAAGTTCAGGGATTAGGTGAAAGCCGTGCACTTGAAGCTGCCTCTTCAGCGATGCACAGCCTCCACAGTAGTGGTCAGGCCACTACTGTGAGCAAAGAGGGCTGCTGAAAGGTCTTATGTGGCAGCGGCAATAGTGGGACAATGTGGGATGTGGTCTCGGGCGGGGAGTCTTCAATCTGCGTCTGATGGAAACCACAGGGCAGGAGTTGCCTGATGTGGAGCAGCTGCCTGACCTGCTCTCTGCCGTGGCTGCTGAGGAGTAGCTATTACTTGTGACAGGTGCCTGACCAGTCAGCCAGCCACCCTGACACATGTGTCACATCTTGTGCCCTGACTGCGGTGGCTGTATCTGTAGGTCTCGAGGGTCCCCAGTAGGTCACGCACATCCACTGAGCTCTGAGTTGCACGCTGCCTTCCTAAAATGCCTTCCTGACACTGCACAACCCATTTCTGAGCAAAAACATGGCCACATGAGGTGGGAATGAACAAGAAAATGGAGGGTTAATTGCAGTTTCTTCGGCTCCAGCAGGAAGGCATAATAAGCTTATGTTGATCATGTTCAGTGTCTAGTTAGCATAATAGAGAAAGCTGATGTTCCCAGCGAACCTGGCACCTGACAAATTTTAAAGCTAAAATGATGTTTGTTTATAAGCCATTAGAAGAAAAGAAACATAATTAGAAATCTTTGAGATTACAGTCATGCCAATCAATCAGTTCTAGCTGCTTTCCAGTATGCCCTAATTACCTCATCAAGACGTCTAAAGAGCAATCGATAGTAATTATCTGATTACTATAGATCTTCATTACATCCAAATTATCTCCCTGGGATGTCTAAAAGAAGATGCATTGTTATCCGGAAGGTAATTGTACCCAACAATGTACATTCCACACCCCATCTCTACAATCCACATAGGCTAGCACAGGAGAGGACCGGCACTATTGGTTTTCCTTGCAGGGAGGTCCACTGAGGGAAACCTTCACTGCCTATTGGCCATGACCTTGCAGTCAGGAAATCTAATACCACATTAATATATATGAGATACAAATACGGAAGAGGACATAAAAGTAGCAGACACACAAATTCATATAATATGTTCACAGTTAAGTGTTTTTTTCTCTCCTTAATCTTCTTGGGAACATTCAGTCAACATGAATGAGACCAGTGAGGCTAGGAACCATGGAAGATCTCTGGAGCATGCAGGCAAGTCTCTGTCCATGTCTTGACCTGGCACTTGGGAACAGATTGACAACAAGTGAACATGTAATCATGCTGTGATGTGCTTGCTCTAAAACAGCTTCTAGGCAGACTGCTTTTGGGTCAAAAAGATTAGGATATTTCATATATTTCAAAAAGGAACAACAACCACAGAAGTTTAAGGTCAAAAGATTTAAGAAGACTTAAGGGAAATTCTGTGACCTCAGAAAGAAATGCCATCATAAAATTAGGATCATTTGGCTCTTTGTTTTCAGAACTATAGATATCGCCATCCTTTGCAGGCATTGGCCACTGGCTTCCCTGCTTGGAGGCTTGTTTGGCCCTGGGTGAATCCACCTGTTGCCTCGCTGGTTCCATGAGAGGGGAATCTTTGTCATACACAGCAATACACAGACATGATGTGTATTATAGATGTACACGCATAGTGGCAGCAACACCACACAGGCTCCTCTGTCTCAGAGCCTGGTTTCCCTGGGGATCAGAGCCACCCTGTGTGATAGGCCACTTTTCAAGAGCAGTACAGGCCTGAGTGAGGGCAGAATTGATCCCCTAAGTCTGTGAGGGATTTCTCCACAGGCAGAGATAAGGGGTCACATAGAAGAAACAAGCGGCTTGCACAATAGCCAATTAAGCTAAGGCATTATCCATGCTGAACCATTAGCCTGTGCCTCTTAAGAGCCACAATAAATCTATGATTTTTTTTTTAATTTTAGGGAAGGATCTTCAGCTGTTCAGGGTCTCACTCATAGTGATCTGCTGTTTTATAGCTTCCCAAGAGCTGGAATTACACAGGTGCATGCCACCACGCCCAGTCTCAATTGCCATCTCAGCATGCCCTGGGGCCAGCATGGCAAGCCAGGATATCCATGCTGTTTTAAAGGCCTATGAGCATAAACTAGGCTCGCAGTACTTTCCCTGGCTCAGGGCCTGCAGGATCTGTCACAGTCAAAGGGGCCTAACAGCAAAAAGTGACACTGAAGACACACTCGGAAGCATGCTGGCTCCTGCACCCGACTCTTTTTCCATCTCTCACTCTGCACTTTGCAATGGTCAGAGACAGATGGAGTGTACCTCCTCTGCTTCTCTTGTCCTACTTCCCCTCCTAGTCCTCCTGAGCCCAGGGGACCCTGCTCAGTGACTGACTCACAGCTGTTGCTCTCCAGGTGACAGAGTGGCACATGCGGAGACCTGAGGAATATTTTAAAGACTATATATCTCAGCCTACAGCAGTTAGGCTGAAGCTGGATCCACAGCTGGAAATTCAGACATGGTGCCACATCCTGTGAGGTTTACAGGCTCAGAGCAGCGCTCGCAGGTGTGAGGCTTCTGATACTTGGGCCCCAGGCAGTCAGCTCACCCCCTCCTGGCCTTCCTTCTGCTCAGGCCCTCTCTTCACCCTCCTCCTCTGCCCACCCCCTCTTCTACTCACCTTCTTCCTTGGCTCACCCCTCCTTGGCTCCTCTCACTGCACCCTGCTTGACCTGCAGCCCCCCATCACCACTGCAGACTCACCCCCTTCTCCCTCAGTGCCTGAGCTTAAGCATCCAATTTCTCACAAATAAGGGTCTTGTTGGTGCCTTGCATAGTCTTTAGCCCTTGTGCCTCTCTGTTCCTCCCCATCTCTCTCATTTTCTCCTGAACTACTTTCCTACTGTTCTTTTCCTATTCTTATGATAAGAAATCATATCAGATCGGGAGGGTGAAACAAAAGAATATACTTAGGTCTCATATCCACTGGAGCCTCAATGGGAAGGTTGGAAGGGAGTTAAGTCACAGCTTAGTTTCACTTCATCTTGCTGTGTTCTTGGTATTGTTGCCTGATGTTGTTGGTCTGTGTGCTCTTCGTTCTCAGCAGAAACATCAAAGCACTGTTTGGCTGCATCTATTGCTCCCAAAACACGGGACCGGCTCCAGGAATGTGAATAGGTGTGGGGGGCCGGTGGAAGAGTCACTGAGGCTCTGTGCAAGGACAGCATGGTAGATGACAAGGAAACAGCAGGCAGCTGGCTCTGCTGTTCTGTGGAGGTAGAACCTGGCCCACCAGGGCTCTGTCCATGGTGCTGCCCAAGCACACCAAGCAACTCCGTTGGCTGTCATCTGTTCCATCTAAGAATGGATCTTTGGACAGATAATGACCCTGTATACGTCACAGTGTCGCACACATTAAATCTGAAAGAAGCAACCTCCAGAGATTATTCTGAGTCCTGTTCAGAAGAATCACATCTCTCAGCAGAGTTAGTGAAACCTGCTTTGCTTCTGTTCATTCTTCAATGCTGTGCTGAAGCCTGCCCTGTTCATTTGGGGATTTGGAAATTTCTTGCTTGGCTGTTGTGGCTGTCTCCACTGTTTCTGTCAGAGATGTGTGCCTGCACTCCACCAAAGCAGAGGCTAAAGAGCACAGCCATCCTTCCCTGCATTCTGCCAGTCTTTCAGCTGGGCTTCCCTTAGCCCGCTTGTGCTGCCTCCTTCCTGGCATTGTGGGGTGCACCCATCTGTCAGCCTGGCTTCTTCCAGGGCTCAGGTCAGCCTTCCTGGCACCAACCCCTGCACCACTCCTTCCTCTGCCTATGTTCTCACTGGGGTGCTCTGCACCCACGCCAAGTCTGTCTGCCTTGCCTCGTCCCTAATAGTAACAAGGTTGGACACCGGTGACCATGTGCAAGTACTCTCCCATCAAGGCACTTCATTTACAGGGCTCTGCCTGCTGTTCCCACAGCTGCTGTCACCATGGACGCAGGGTCTGAGCTGCCACCTCCAGTCTGCCAAATCAGGGAGGCTGAGACTCTTCCAGCAAAGTGCCACAGGGCACCACTCAGGGTGGTGGCTGTGTCACTTGTCTGCCCCTGGGGATGCTCCTAATGAAAAAATTATTTCTCATGTCTGTCTAATTGGGCATAGAACTTTTTAGGTTGTCCTAGGATTTCTAAAGCCATCTTGCAGTTATTTTCACCCTTTAATATATTACTAAGCTTCTATATTAGTGTTTTATAGCCGCCATAAGAAATTTATGAAAATATATGACTGAAAAGAACACAAACATTATCCCAGCTGGCATACAGAAAGTTCTGTAGGCTAGATGTCCAGACCGGGACTTGCTGTCTAAAGTCACAGTGTTAGTAGGACTGCCTTCCTTTCTGGAGGCCTGAGGGGAACCTGCCTTTCCACTTTCTGGAGGTTACTCACATCCCTTGGCTCTTGGCTGTCTTTCTTCATCTACTAATTAAGCAATGGCAAGTCTTTCCAATTTGCCTTCATGGTCCTATCTCCTCTGAACTGTTGGCTTCTACTTTGAAGAACCCACTAAATTAGAACATCCCTACCACAATAACCTAGGGTAATGCCATTATGCTTGTAAAGTCATTTTTGCTATGTAAAGCGACAGAGCCACTTGTTTGGGAAATTAATGTGCGTCACAAACATGGCCTGGAACTGAGGAGGTGGGATTATCCTGCCTATTACAACTTCTATTTTTTCTTTTCTCTCTTAAAAATAAATTCACCATAGCAGACAATTTCTAAAATGCATGAAAAAATGAGAAAGATGGAGTAACTTAGGCATTAAAAAACCCACGTGACCAAATGGTTGACCAACTCGACCACCCAGCACCTGAAACATATCCCACAATTAGATCAGAATTAAATTCAATATCTTCATTGACTCATTATCTTCAAAATATCATAATAGTCTAAATACCTGCCCAGAAATGATGAACAATAACTAGCTCCTGTTTTGTGCCAGGAGATATAATAAAAGTCAATCTCCTTGAATCTTTAACAGGTCCCCGAGGCAGACCAAATCATTAGGAAACTTTAACACAGTCTCTTCCAGCTGTTATATATGTGCCACATATATAGATATATTAATTTAATTCCAGAAACCTGAAAGTATAAAGCACAGGTCTGCTACTTTTGAGGTCATGGAAGGGCATGAAAGAACAGGCCTAGTAACTAAAGGGGCCAAATCTATGTAGGAACCTGCCGAGGCCAAGGAGAGGTGCGTCTGAGGCCTCCAGTTATCTGAGGCAGCAGTGCTACTGCAGGGCACAGCAAAAGGGCACCTCTAGAAAAATGACAGTTTGGCAGAAAGGACAGTACAGCCCTTCCCCCATGCTGTAGCCCCCCATGCTGGTCTCTAATGTGATCCCATTCTCAACAAGGGTCCATCTAACCTAATACTTTTTCTACTTTTCAATGTTTTATTATTTCTTTCTTCTCTCTCTCTCTCTCTCTCTCTCTCTCTCTGAATTTTAGAGAATGTTCTATTCAGGATCACACTGTTAGCTCAGATTCGTAGTGATCTGCCTGTTTACAGCCTCCCAAGAACTGGGATTACAGGCATATGGCACCATGCCCAGTCTCAATTGCCATCTCAGTGTGCCCCAGGGGTGGGGCTGGCATGGCAGGCTTGGGGATCAACCTCCCCTCTGCACCTCACCTGCCCTTGAGCCTGTTTGCAGGTGCTTTAATACACTGAGCTATTTGGCCAGCCTTTTCATTATTTCTTTTTGTATAACAGTATCTTTCAGTACAGAAGCAAATATGTGTTGTTCTTTGAGTAACTACTCTGAAGATAACCATATTCATTGCAAGAATTTTTGCTATTCTCTTATTACTTGGTTATGAAATTATGTTCTATTTTGTCATGAAATAAAAAAAGTTACCTTTCAGAGTTGCTCTACTGTACTGATGTTTGGAATAGCGTACGTGAAAGCTGGATTAACCCAATGAAAACTCTTCTCCATGTCA